>BJCO01468653.1:0-11528 GCA_018326465.1 Flaveria floridana | reverse complement strand
GATGAATATAGAGCAAAAGGTTGCTGCCAAAGTTCATAGATATTTGTGGGATGCAAATATTGGACTGACCTGCATCTCAGACATTACTACATGGAATCTTATTGATTGATCATAAGTAATTTTTGAGTAAAGGCGAACATCATTTGGTATCCTCTGACCTGAGATACATATTGGGTCTTGATATTTACCAAATATTATGCTTTGACTTAGTTCTTCGCTGTTCTGAAATATGGCAGTACATAAGTCTGAGTTCATATATGATATAAGGTAATTGTGAGAGACGTATGTAGTCAAGATAGGATTTGTCCCTCTTATTCGTTGAGAGTAAGATGTATAAGCCCTGATAAAGTTAAACCAATGGAGAATGATCACTCTGTGTCTCTGGGACTTAACATGACATCTGTGACAAAAGGGTAGATGACTGATTCAGCTAAAACATTTCAAGTATGGTACTTGAAGAGGATGATGTTATTGAATGGCACTAAGTCATACGTATTAAGCGTAGTAAACCGTTGTTAGGCGGTATTTACTGCTTGCGTCAATCTTCTACGAATCTTATGCAAGTGGGAGATTGTTGGATCTTATATGACCAAGACACATACAAGATTGATGTGGTTAGTACGTTATGATCCAAGTCGGGTCATACCCAATAAAAAGTTAAACAAACACCAATTGATATTTAATTGTTAGTAAGATCAAACAAACAAATATGGACACCAATTTAGGAAATGGGTTTTCTAAAACATTGCATTTGAAATAATACAAATTATATGGATAATTTGTTAATGAGAAATCATTTGTCATATTATTTAAGTTAGTTGAATAATAACAAAGATAGTGTGTTAGTATTATAAAATTAGAAGGGGGTTTTAATTTTATAAAAACTTATGATTAAGAAAGTGCAAAACAAATAAAATGAAATTGGGGGGAACCCAATTTTAAATGGGGACCTTCGGCCACCCCTTGCTCATGGGAATCACCCTTTTTGTCTTGGTAAAAACGCAAGACATAATACACTTGCACTCTCCCTTGAAAACACACTTTTCTCTCTCATACATGAAAAGGCTCCTTCTTCTTTCTCCCTTGGCCAAAAAATTCGAAATCAAAGGCTGAATTTGTGGGTTTATTTGGCTGAAATTCGGATTCTAGAAGAAGGAGTGGGTCTTGGTGTTATACTACCTAACAAGTAGGTGTTTGGAAGGGCTTGTGGGTATTACAACTTGAGGCTTTCTCTCTTGGGGGCTGAACATTCAAGAACTTATTCAACATCATCTTCATCTCCATCTTCATCTCATACATCTATAACATTTATACAAGAAAGGTTGTATCTATGAAACCCCCTAGGGTTGTTTTATGGTTTGATAGCATACTATTTCAAATATATATAAGGTCCTTGCTCTTGGGTTTTGTTTTGGTTAAAAATGGTTCATAATTTTCAGATTCATAACCACATTTTAAACTCTAGTATCCGCTGCGTTTTCATGGTTTAAATGGTTATACTAGCTTTGATAAACTTGCTTCAAAACCCAACAGTATGTACATATGTATACAAATACACGTGTATATATATATACATATGTATACATATGTATATATTTATATATATATCTATATATATACATATGTACATATGTATATATATACATATATACATATATATACATTTACATATATACACACACACACACACAGATATATATATATATATGTAAATGTATGTACATATGTATATGTATATACATATGTATAAATATATGTATACATATACATATGTATATATATATATTGTAGCACCTAGAAACTTTTGTCAAATAAAAGAAAGGAAAACAAATGAGAGAAGAAAAGAAAAGCATTTTGTAAGAAAAGGAAAGGAAGCCAAAGTGGAGGGGGCTAAGTGTAAATAGGGCAAAATAATATTATTATTTTGTTTAAAAGGTGGTATGGCCACCCACACTACCTTGCTACACCACTGCTCGATATTTTAGAGAGAGAAAGCAGCAAACCTTTGGTTCCAGGGAGAGAAACAGCTGAATTCATCTAAGGTGAGTAAATTTAGTGCAATTGGGTTAGTTTTTATGGGTTTTTGGCTATGTAGCTGGTTTATACATGTTCTCATGTGTATGCATGTGTTTGGGTTTGTGTTTTTGGAAGTGTTTAGGTGTTAGAAACATCTACAAAGTTCAAGTGGGTTTGTGTTTTTGGGGCTGAAATGCATGTAAACCGTTTTTAAAACTTGTGTGCGTGTGACCATATGTAATAATGTGGGTATGTTAGTGTTTTGTGGTTATCATTACTAAGTTATGGCTTAGAATGGTAGTATGAGGCTTGGAAAATGTTTAAGAAGAGAATGGGACTGAAAAAGATGTTAGAAACATATATATTGGCAAATAAAGTATGAAACGAACGATAAAGTACGAAACGAACAATAAAGTACGAAACGAACGATAAAGTACGAAACGAACGATAAAGTACGAAACGAACAATAAAGTACGAAACGAACGATAAAGTATGAAACGAATGAAAGGATAAAGTACGAAACGAGTGAATACATGTGATAATAAAAAATGAACAAGGTTATACTTTGTTGCATGTATGATGAATAATCACGTGCGAAAGTAAGGAAAGTATTTTAATATATAAAAACTAGAACTCACTCAGCAACGCTGACTTTTATGCATTTTCAGTTGGCAGGTAATGGTTGCTCAGGATGACACACAAGGAGTCTACTTGATGGGGCAATACTGGCATCCATTCACGTATATTATTATTGTTGTTTTGTAATGCAATCAAAGGATGCTGTCTTTTGTAGTTTAACGATGTTGTATTGCATAACAACATTAATTATTAATAAAATGAATGGTTTTTGTTAATGACTTGTGATGTAAGGTTTTATGAAATGTAAAATATTATGTATGTTTAGTGCTATGAATGACCAACTATGAGGTGCCAAGGAACGGGGCCTTACAAGTTGGTATCAGATCAAAAGTTTAAGTGAACTGGGTAAATATTTTCAAAACCTAATCTTAAATGGGACTAAAGGAAAGGGATGCCAGCCTGAGTAGCTACGTGCCATCAAGTATTTCTTTTTTGAAGTTAATTGGAGTTATGTGTGTGTGCTAGTTGATTATGTGCTCTTAGTAGATTTAGATGCTGATGTAGTCAGGATAGGAAATGCTTGGGGTGTGAAGAGTAAAGTATGTGGCTAATCACAACTGGCCACTGTAATTAGGGACTTACTATACTTAACATAAACTGATCTATTCCTTGAATGACCGTATTAGTGTTTGAATCTTATAATGATTAGAGAATGACTGGAGGTAGATCATCTAAGGCCTCTAGGGGTGGAGCACAGGGAGGACGTGGTGCTAAACCGCATGTCACTAGGAACAAGGGTAAGACTACTTAGAGGGGCCGTGAAGAGCCCAAGATGCATCACCAGGAACGTGGTGATGAGAGTGCGAATCTAAGGGCCTCGGTAAAAGAGGCAGTAGTAGAGGAGGTGCATCAAGTCATGTAGACGATTCTGCCATCTGTAGTGACTGAAGTGATCAAAGCTGTAAGGAAGGACGAGAAGAAAGAGAGAAGAAGGACCACAGGAAGAGGAGAGAGGGAATAATCAGAGACCGAGATGATTGTCTCGAGTGAGGAGGAGGAGGAAGAAGCGGTGCAGGAAACTGCACGTGGTTGTAACTATAGGGCATTTCATAGGTGCAAGCCCACAACATTCGATGGGAATGGCACTGCTACCGCTGCTCACTGATGGGTGAGGGAAATGGAAGCGGTACTTAATATTAGTGAATGCCGAGAAGATTAGAAAGTGAAGTTTGCTACCCACTCATTTGTGGACATGGCTTTTTGCTGGTGGGACAATATTGTCCAGTCTGAGGGTAGTAGAGCCATTAGAAGGATGAGGTGGCCAGAGTTGAAGAAGTTGGTGATCGAGAAATTCTGTCCTCACTGGGAACTCGACAAGATAGAGAGGGAGTTCTAACAGGTGGAGGCAGGCACCATGACACACCAGCAATACACTACCAAGTTTAATGAGATGGCAAGGTTGGTGCCGGATCAAGTGACACTGGTGTCTAGGAAGATCAAGAAGTACATTCAAGGATTGTCAACTGACGTCCACAGGCATTTGATCGTTGCCCGGCTGGGTACCTTTCGATCGGTGGTAGACCTAGCGGGTAGGTTGTATGATGAGAGGGAAGTGGCGGTAGTTGAGGTGAAGAAGATGGGTGATGGTGATAAGAGCTGGGGAAGGAAGAGGTTTAGACGTGGTGGTTTCACTCCAAACAACAAAAGGAGGAAAGTGGGTGACCGAAGGATGGTGTCCTCAAATCTAGGGGTAAAGAAGTATGGTAAGTGCGGGAGAGAGCACGCTGGTGAATATAAGTGGGGTTCGAATGTGTGCTTCAAATGCGGGAAGCACAGTCATATGGTGAATATGTGTGGACTTATACGGTGTTATAACTGCAGTGAGGAAGGCCACATGAGCAGGGACTTAAGAAGCCAAGGGCTGAGAGTTCTGGGGCAAGGAAGAAGCCAGAGGAAGGAGGATAGAGGGCAACTGCTAGAGCTTTCACGATGATGCAGGAGGAGGCTAGAGAGGATCCCGAGGTCATGACAGGAATGTTAGTAAACCAAATTTACGCCTCTGTGTTATTTGATTCTGGTGCTAGTAGGAGTTTCATTTCTGCTACTTTTTGTGCTAAGTTGCTTGTTGGTAGTAAGAATATTGATAAGCCATTCGACGTAGAAACTGCTATTGGAAAGTCGACTAGAGTTACTGATATGATAGACAACTGTGTCATAGAACTAGAAGGTCATAGGTTTTCTGCTAAATTACATGTGATGCTCCTAGGCGGAATCGATGTAGTACTAGGGATAGATTGGTTAGTAACCTATGAGGCAAAAATCGTGTGTCACAAGAAGATGACTTGATTAATTGCGCTCGATGGAGGTTCGGTGATAGTTTACGGGATCGTGTCACTACGATTCCAAAGGTGATCTCGATGGCGGTGGCAGGAAAGTACATTAGGCGTGGATGTACTGCCTACTTGGCCTACGTGAAAGATGTGAATGCGTCAGTACCCCAACTGTCTGATGTGCCGGTTATGCGTGACTTTCCGGATATGTTCCCGGAAGACTTGCCAGGTGTGCCACAAGATCGTGAGATTGAGTTTCAGATTGATCTGATACCCGGTGCTCAACCCGTTTCTAAAGCATCGTATTGATTAGCTCCTATCGAGATGAAGGACCTAATGGATCAACTTCATGAGTTGATGGATAACGGGTTTATCTGACCGAGCATCTCTCCTTGGGGTGCTCCGATATTGTTTGTGAAGAAGAAGGACGGTAGTATGCGAATGTGCATTGACTACCGAGAGCTGAATAAGCTAACAGTGAAGAATCGGTGTTCGTTACCAAGGATTGATGACTTGTTTGACCAACTTCAAGGTGCCAATTGGTTCTCGAGGATAGATCTTTGATTTGGGTACCATCAGCTGAAGGTGAAGGAGCGGGACATTCCCAAGACAGCTTTTTGCACGCGTTATGGACACTACGAGTTTCTCGTCATCTCTTTTGGTTTGACCAACGCCCTAGCTGCCATTATGGATTTGATGAACCTAATGTGTCGGCCAATGTTAGATAAATCAGTGATTGTGTTTATTGATGATATCCTGATTTATTCGAAGAATGAGGAAGAACACGCCGACCATATACGTGAAGTATTGGAGACACTTAGAAGAGAAAAGTTATATGCTAAATTTTCTAAGTGTGTTTTCTGGTTACGTGAGATTCAGTTTTTGGGTCACTTGGTGAATGCTGAAGGGATTATGGTAGACTCGGCTAAGGATGAGGCAGTGATGCAGTGGAAATTTCCAAAGATGCCATCATAGTTTCTTGGGTTTGGCGGGTTACTACGGGAGATTCATACAAGGATTTTCCAAGATAGCCTCACCTTTGACCAAATTGATCCGTAAAGATGTGAAGTTTGAGTGCGGTCAGAAATAGGAGGATGCTTTTGAGGAGTTAAAGATGAGATTGACTCAAGCTCCTGTTTTGATATTACTCGAAGGGAGTGAAGACTTAGTGGTGTATTCAGATCCTTCTTATTCGGGATTGGTTTGCGTGTTAATGCAACATGGAAGGGTAATGGCCTATGCATCCTGACAGCTGAAAACCCACGAAGTCAACTACCCTACCCATGATCTGGAGTTAGCGGCTGTGGTCTTTGCATTGAAGATTTGGTGGCAATACCTGTATGGGACAAAGTGCACAATCTTCACGGACCACAAGAGCTTGAAGTACTTCTTCGAGAAGAAGGGTCTCAACATGAGACAAAGGAGAAGGTTAGAGCTTATCAAGAATTATGATTGTGAAATACATTATCATCCGGGTAAGGCTAACGTTATGGCCGATGCCCTGAGCCGAAAGGAGAGACTCGAGCCGATTCAGCTGAAGGCTTATCAGTTGGTTATGACCGCTGACTTGATGACACAGGTGAAGGGATTTCAAGATGAGGCATTGAAAGAAGATCGCCTTAACTCTGAAAGAATGAGAGGTCTGGTCTCAAAGTTAGGTGAAAATACCCACGGGGTTAGAACCCGAAATGGACGAATGTGGATCCCTAGTTATGGAGACCTACGAGAGAGGATCATGGATAAAGCTCATAAGACTCGGTACTCGATTCATCCCGGTAACACGAAGATGTACCAGGATATGAAGAGGGATTATTAGTGGCCGGGTATGAAGCGCGATATAGCAGAGTACGTGAGCAAGTGCCTTACCTGTTTGCAAGTGAAGGAAGAACATCAGAAGCCATACTGAAAGATTCAACCGTTAGATATACCTGAGTGGAAGTGGGAGCACATCACCATGGACTTCATAACAAAGCTACCTCGTACGGCGAGGGGGTACGATACCATATGGGTGATAGTTGACCGTCTGACCAAGAGTGCTCACTTCCTACTGATCCACGACACGTATTCATTCAAAATATTGGCGGATCTATTCATTAAGGAGATCGTACCTCATCATGGTATGCCAGTGTCTATCATGTCTGATCGTGACACTCGGTTTACATCCAAGTTTTGGAAGAGATTCCACAATGCGATGGGAACAAGACTACATATTAGCACGACTTATCATCCTCAGACAGATGGTTAGTCTGAGAGAACGATCAAGACGCTCGCGGATATGCTCCGAGCATGCATGATCGATTTTGGAGGAAGTTGGGATGATCACTTACCGTTAGTTGAATTCTCAAACAATAACAGTTATCATGCCAGCATTGGTATGCCACCTTACGAGATGCTATATGGTAGGATATGTAGGACACCCGTATGTTAGGGTGATATTGGGCAGAAAGAGTTGGGGAGCCTTGAGGTGATCGAGGCTACAACTGAAAAGTTGGAAAAGATCAAGGCCTTTATGAAGGCAACGAAGGATAGGCAAAAGTCGTACTCCGATAAGAGGCGTATACCGATTGAATTCAAGGTGGGAGACCGAGTTATGTTGAAGGTATCACCTTGGAAAGGAATCATTCGGTTCCAGAACAGAGGCAAGCTATGCCCGAGGTACATAGGGCCCTTCCAAATCAACGCACGAGTAGGAGAGGTGGCCTATCTGGTAGAATTGCCCAATGAGTTAAGTGGAATTCATCCCACATTCCACTTATCTCATCTGAGAAAGTGCTTAGCCGATGAAGATATGCTTGTACCATTAGATGATATCGAAGTGGATGAATGGCTCAATTATGTAGAGCAGCCAGTGGCAATCATTGATCGGAAGGAGAAGAGATTGAGGAATACAGTGGTTCCACTGGTGCGAGTGAAGTGGAAGCATATGAAGGGTTCGGAGTCTACATGGGAGACTGAGGAAGAGATGAGACAACATTACCCATAGTTATTTGAGGAGTAATGAGTCTCAGGGACGAAACCTGTTTAAGGGAGGTGGACTTGTAACACCCGGAAAATTTTATCAAATAAAAGAAAGGAAAAGAAAAAAGAGAAGAAAAGAAAAAATTTTGTAAGAAAAAGAAAGGAAGCTAAAGTGGAGGGGGCTAAGCGTAAATAGGACAAAATAATATTATTATTTTGTTTAAAGGTGGTATGGCCGCCCACACTACCCTGCTACACCACTGCTCGATATTTTAGAGAGAGAAAGCAACAAAGCTTCGGTTCTAGGGAGAGAAATAGCTAAATTCATCTAAGGTGAGTAAATTTAGTGCAATTGGGTTAGTTTTTATGGGTTTTTGGCTATGTAGTCGGTTTATACATGTTCTCATGTGTATGCATGTGTTCGGGTTTGTGTTTTTGGAAGTGTTTAGGTGTTAGAAACATCTGTAAAGTTCAAGTAGAAGAGTTTAAGCTTGAAAGCAGCTAAGGTGAGTTTTTAGACCCCACATTTTACATGTTTTAAAAGATTTTTGGGGCTAAAATGCATGTAAACCGTTTTTAAAACTTGTGTATGTGTGACCGTATGTAATAACGTGGGTATGTTAGTGATTTATGGTTGTGCATACTAAGTTATGGCTTAGAATGGTAGTATGAGGCTTAGAAAATGTTTATGAAGAGATTGGGACTGAAAAATATGTTAGAAACATATATGTTGGTGTTCATGCGCCCAAACAGAGCCCATGCGCCTAAGTTTTTGCCTTGGAAAGATTACAAGTATGGCCATGCGCCCAAATAGGGCTCATGCGCCTAAAAATTTGGCTTAAAAATTTAAGTGTAGGTTGATGCCCCTAAACAGTGCTTCATGCGCCTAAGTACTTGGCTGAAATGTCTAAGTATAGAGTGATGCGCCTAAATAGTGCCCATGCGCCCAAGTGAGATATGGTTAAGTATAGGCTCATGCGCCTACATAGTGGAGAAACGCCCAAACAGGGCTAATGCGCCCAAATAGTTCCCATGCGCCCAACACTTAGAAGTTTTTCTGAAATTTTGAAGAAAAACAGAATTTTAGGGTTTGACCCTAGTTTGACTTGTGGGTTGGTTTGGACTATTCTAAGCATGATTATGTGAAGGTTTATGCATAGAATAATTATGATGTGATGATGAATGCATAGGTGCATGAGATGTTATGTTTTATTGGTTTTCAAAACGTATTTATATTATAATATAATATATGTTGAGTATTATGTTATTACTTTACGTAGTATCATGAATGTGTAAATGAACGTAAGGTATAACGTAATGAAGTGAAAGATAACAAAGATGAAAAGTGAAACGTAATAAAAGAAAGAAAAGGCTTGCAAGCAGATTTAAAGGAGGATTATAACTCTTTGTGAGTTGTTAGCTCAACTGTGTGTTTTATAACATGCGATTTTAACCCGTGAGGGTTCACACACAGGGGGATCAGTTTGGTGACTGAACCCATAGTACGAAACGGGATCTTTGTCATTCGACCCCGGGCTTTATGCCAAGATATGATATGACTTTGTGCCACTTAGAAACGGGGCTTTATGCCTAGAATGATGGCTTCGGGCCACGATGGGGGGAAAAGCTTGACAGGATCTAGACTCAGTAAAAGATAAAGATAAAGTACGAAATGAACGAAAAAGTACGAAATGAACGATAAAGTACGAAACGAACGATAAAGTACGAAACGAACGATAAAGTACGAAACGAATGATAAAGTACGAAACGAACGATAAAGTACGAAACGAACGATAAAGTACGAAACGAACGGAAAAGTACGAAACGAACGATAAAGTACGAAACGAACGATAAAGTACGAAATGAACGAAAGGATAAAGTACGAAACGACTGAATACATGTGATAGTAAAAAAATGAACAAGGTTATACTTTGTTGCATTTATGATGAATGATCACGTGTGAAAGTAAGGAAAGTATTTTAATACATAAAAACTAGAACTCACTCAGCAACACTGACTTTTATGCATTTTCAGTTGGCATGTAATGGTTGTTAAGGATGGCACACAGGGAGGCTACTTGGTGGGGCAATACTGGCATCCATTCACGCATATTATTATTGTTGTTTTGTAATGCAATCAAAGGATATTGTCTTTTGTAGTTTAACGATAATGTATTGCATAACAACAGTAATTATTAATATAATGAATGGTTTTGTTAATGACTTCCGCTGTAAGGTTTTATGAAATGTATAATATTGTGTATGTTTAATGCTATGAATGACCAACTGTGAGGTGTCCGAGAACGGAGCCTTACATATACATATGTATGTTTATATATATACATATGTATATATATACATATGTATATATATATATACATAGGTATGTATATATATATATACATATGTGTATATATACATAAGTATATACATATATACATATGTATATATATATATGTACATGTGTATATATATATATATACATATATGTATCTATATATATATACATACATATATATATACATACATACATATATATATATATATGTATATACATTTGTATATATATATGTATGTATATATATATACATACACATATGTATATATGTACAGATGTATATATATACATATGTGTATATATATATGTATGTATATATATATATGTACATGTATATGCATATATATATATATATGTACACGCATATATATATATATATCTATATATATATAAATATATATATGTATGTATATACATATATATATGCATATATAATATATGTGATTGTATATACATATGTATATATAAATATATATATGTATATATGTATATGTATATACATATGTATATATATGTATATATATATATGTGTGTGTGCGTATATATATATACATATATATGTACATATGTATATATATATACATATGTACATATGTGTATATATACATATGTATATATGTACATAGATATATATACATATGTAAATATATATATATATATATACACACATATATATACATTTGTATATATATCTATACTATATATATAAGCAAATGAGAAGGACAAAATGGTCATTTGACCAAAATCTCTTAAAATTAAGAGGTACAACTCTTGAAGCATAGTATACAACCCATAAAGCTTTGAATTCCACTAAAAACAAACAAACAAGCATCAAACCCTGATTCCATTTCAAAATTCAAACACATAACCGGCGGTCTCCCATGTCAATCACCGACGGTCTCCCATAACAAGATCAAGAAGAGGTTCGCCTGAAACACCACGGCGGTCTCCCATGTCAATCATCAGCGGTCTCCCATAACTAGATCAAGAAGAGATCGAAGGAAAGTGTGACATCCGTCACTAAAGGCCCGTCATTTAACGTGTTGGATTTAACCTTTGTTATCAGTCATTCCTCATTTTATAAACCATCTACGTGGATACCACATTTGTTTTACTTAGTTGTCCTTATATGCGTGATATTGTTGCTTGACTTGTCGTTATCTTAAGACGTTTCTCCAAGAATTGCCCCGTTAACACTAAACACGTCATTTTTTTATAATAAAATAATTGTCACGAATAAAATTATTTTTAACTTATAAATAACATTAATAACATTTTATCATCAATAAAACAAGACTAAATTATAAC
>BJCO01468648.1:0-13950 GCA_018326465.1 Flaveria floridana | reverse complement strand
ATCATGTCTGAGATGATCAAATGCTCAAAATGTCTAATCTATAATCAAAGGGTGTAAAATGCAAATTGGTCACAAATTCAAAATCATGAGTATGACCCATACGCACGATTGGACCATAAGTCTGGACCAACCGTGCAAATGGACCATACTCATGCCCTAGACAACCGAATGGAGCATGAGTATGAACCATTCACACGAATGGCTTACAAGATTGAGCCAGTCGCCCGAATGGATCTGTGCGAATGAGTCAGTCGCCCGACTGAGACCCAGTCGGCCGACTGAATGTGATCGACTGAACCAATCGCACGACTGAGGTCCAATTGCCCGAATGAACAGAGCGAATGGGTCCAGTCGCCCGATTGAAATCAGATTTAAGTATAAATTGAGCCCTAGTCGATCGCATTCAACTCATCACCCTAAATCACCCCCATATCGCACATTACCGTTACTCTACCAAAATTTCATCTGACCAAACCTAACACCTTATTTCGATATTCTGACAATCTCGATTGTTTATACAGGTACAATGCAGTGCAACCCATCCAAAATTCCACCTATTTGACATCAAAATCATGAAATTCGACCCACACAAGAACCGAACATTGAAATGGACTAATAACCTAACCAAACTGAGTAAAATATGGAAATAAAAGTTATTAGGTTATTAGTAAAGTCATTGCAAGTCTAATGAACCAAAACACGACGTCTAATTCTAAGTTTTGGTCCAAATCTGAACTGGAGTTGACCGAACAGTGGGTCATGCGACTGGACACCAGGATGAACTACAATCGCACGACTGAGTGGACGATTGAGACAATCGGCCGAATGATTGATACGAATGAGATCAGTCGGCCGACTGAACCAATCGCATGCTCAGTCATCCGATTGAACTCAGTCGCATGATTCAATCACCCGAATGTATTCAATCGCATGATAGGTCAACCGACTGAACTCAGTCGTATGGTTCAATCGCATGATTGAACCAGACTGAGTTCTACCAGGTTAATTAGAACTGATTTGTGTTGTGTGGGATCTAATGCCTATCTATATTGTGTAGCAGATTGATGGCTGACAGGTGGACCATCAACCCTAAGCACAACATATGTGCTCATTTAGATGCTACGACTCGGAATGGTGCCGAGTTTGCGGGGATCATCTTTTTTCTCAAGCGATCCAGAATCTACAGGGCTATTTCCACACCATGCACTCCCTATACATCCATTCAGTAGGCCTTCTGGGAAGGAGCATCGGTTGACCGCTCACGCGAGCCTTACAGCATCAGGAGTTCCATCTTTGGTATAGACATAGAGATTACCACTGAAGATATCCGGCGAGTACTTGGTTTGGGTTATGATGCAGACCACCCTACCAGACTTCACCCACTGACAGTTAGAGGGTGCTTCTTAAGGATGAAGTACGCTGGGGATATCAACGTAGGGGTGCTCAATAAGAGCAACTTGTGTCCCAATATAAGTACTTAGCACATGTCATCCTTAAGTGCATGGCTTCGAGGAGGGGTGGGTTTGATGACCTATCAGACCAGATTCAAAATGCCTATGTGGCACTGGTGCTGAACCACCTTTTCAGCTTCTCGAGCATGATATCCTCATACCTTATAGAGAATCTGGCGGCTAAGGGCAAAGAAGGGTTCTGCATGTACCCTAGATTTCTCCAGATGATACTTGATGAGAAGCTTCCAACACTTCCCAAGGAGAGCCACAATGTTGTGTCCTTGGAGATCATGGATGATACGACACTGGGTCGTATGAGAGTATATCGGGGAAAGCAGGTCAAACCCCCGGTGAAGAGACTCTTCGGGCATTTGGCCCATGCTAAGTATGTGGCGCCTGGGAGGTGAAAGTGGCGCCATGAGGAGAGTGACTCAGATGTTGAGCAAATTGCCCTTCCATCTGACGACTCCGACGATGATGGTGATACGGGAGGAGACTCCGGGCCTGCTACTTCAAGGGGCCCCACTTCACACCCAGATTCCACTACAGCCAGCTTTCACCAAGACTTCTGTCCTCCCGATGAGGAAGAAGAGAGTGATGAGGAGCCTCTCACGAGGACGGTGGGCAGCCGGGTGGTTGCCACAGAGACAGGCTTGAGGGCGGTCGGTGGATGCCCAGGGGAGTCCGGGGATGTTGCTGCTGATTCAGATCCCTCTTATGCCCCGGACTCGCTCAGTAGCAAAGGGGAGCCTCGGTATCTCGAGGCACAAGGGAAGACGATGGCACACCCTTACGGAAAGAAGGGGAAGAGGTTGAGGTTCACTCTGACATCTTCCACTAGCACAGCCACTACCTCAGCCACACCATCCACCACTACCACCACCACTTCTACTACACCACCAGCCTCCACCTATACCACCTCACACACCACTACCACACCCACTCCACCACCACCAACTTCATCTATACCACCCCCAATCTTCACTCATCTGCCACCACCTTCATCTATACCACCCCTAATCTTTACTACCACCACCACCACTAGTCACCCAGGAGGACCGTCATCTTTTCCCTCCTTTACATCTGGATCTCCTCTACCTCACAGTGGGGTAGAGGAACAGCTCTCAGCACTGAACCGTATGGTGCTGAGGCTGTTAGCAGCTGATGACGAGAAGACTGCCCAGATTCATCAGCTATTAGAGCTTACTGTTGCACAATCTCAGCAGATATCTCAGCAGGCTCAGCTGATTGAGCAGCAGGCACAGCAGATTGCTGCACAGAGCTCAAAGATGTCCCAACTCTAGGAGCAACATGTCCAGTCAGCCAAAAGGATAGAGGAGTTAGAGACTACCAACAAAACCATCATACTGATACTGAAAGGGTCAAAGGAGGAGCCCCTAAAGATCAGAGAGGGAGATGGAGATGATGGTGATGATGATGACAGTAATGATGATGATGATGGTGATGATCAAGGGGATGATACTGATGCTGGTGATGATGCTGATGATGATGTTGATGATGATGATGATGATGATACATCTGCTACGGGTGCCACATCTGTAAGTGAAAGGAGGACAAAGAAAGCTTAAGATCAAGGTGCCTCCATATCCGCCCCATTAGCAGAAGAGCCAATGATACAAGACAAGAGTAATGTCTAGTTGTTTATGTTATTTAAAATCATATGTAACTGAATTTTATAAATGTATATAATGTTTATATATTGGTGAATGTGTTTCTCTTTTGATTACTAACTAATGATCGATGTGTTACATGTCTATTTCAAGCAGATCCAGGTTATCAGAGGGATGAATATGATGTTGTTCCCCTTCAGCAGGTCAAGACTCAATTAACCATGATTCTTGATCTCTAAGGGATTGTCAGGAGATCAGTGAGTTATACCCCTAAAGAAGGGGAAATAATTCATGATCTTACTGACGAGCAGCTAGCTGAAATGTTCAAGCTCAATCCAGATTAGATTGTTAAAGACGCTCCAACTTTTAAAGTAAACAGTGACGATGAGCTGAACGACATTGATGAGATAGAGATCGAAGATGTCACTGCAGCGCACTATCCAGAATATGCTGACACAGAGGGAAATATGGTCCCCAATCTGGGTGATTCCCTGGTCAGTGATACATTTGAGATTTTAGATAAGATGGAGCAAGAGTCCGAGAAGGTTAAAGAAACAACCAAAGCCTCAGACATAGATGTTGATATCAGAAAGGTAGAGTGGGATGCATGTTTTGAGGAGATCAGAGCCCAACGCACTGCTCCTAAACTGAATGTCTACACCAAGCTTTACAAAGTGAAGAAACATCACAAGGTGTGAGGCAAGATTATCGCATGGGCTCATTTTGATGATCTCAATGTGTACGCGGTAAAGAGAGAGAAGGGTATTGAGTACTTTAGATTCCCATATGATCTAAAGTCTCTACCTGGTTTTGAGCTCAACCAGCTGGCTAAACTGAAGCTGCTATATGCTAATCCGAGAAAGATGTCAGGCTGGTTTGAGGCTGCACTGAAGAGAGAGTACCACACCGGGTGGGTCAACTTCAAACCTCAACAACCTACGAGGTATATCAGACGATCTGAAGTTGATCCCATAACTGGAAAGCCAAAGATAGTGCTGAAGTGGAGTCCTCCACGCACGATGTCGAGAATCCCTCTAAGGGAAATGCCACAGGACTTCACTTCATACTTTAAGTGGTGGTACTATGATTGGAGAACAGGGGAGGCGGTCATAGTTCTGAACAAAGAGGGAAAAATGGATACTATCAGGGTATTTGACCCAAGGTTGCTTACCAACTTGTCGGCTGAAGATGTCTACACTCTATACAAGTGGCCACTGTTCTATGACGTGCAAGATATTGTACAAGCCCTCTAATTCCTAAACGTGATCAAACTCTGCTTTGCATTTGAAATACATGCAGGAGTTACAAGAGAAGAGAAGTACAAGAAATATGAATAGGTTATGAAGAATGTAAGACAATAGATGAATCTAGGTCCAAGGGGGAGTTTGTAGATACATGTGTACCTAGTTTCTGAGCTTAATGTAATATGTCTTTATTGTCTTACACATATGTAATAGTTGGGTACTTATTGAAATGAAAATGTTTGTTTGTGTTTATAATGTTTAATATTTCATTAATGAGTTGTTTAAATGCGTATCAAATTAACTATATAGGTGTGTGGTTGTTTGAATTAATCTTGGTAATAAAATGTTTAAGAAATATATTCAAACTTAGTAATGTGAAGTTCTCATGCGAATGGCCCATGCTAATGGACCATACGCATGAACAACTTCATGCGAATGACTCAGTCGCACGACTGAACCAGGAGACTGGATCAGTCGCATGATTGTAACATGAGATTGACTCAGTCGCATGACTGAACACTCAGTCGTGCGAATGTATCAACTGCATGGCTCAATCGTATGACTGAACCATACTAATGGTTCAGTCGCCCGAATGAGGAACACTAACCTATAAATACCACTTAAATCGTGGAAAAACTAAGCACTTCGAATCCCTACGTACCCTAGCCGTTCATAGACCTCTAAGAACCTGTTCCAAGTTCATAGATTGCACTAGTTCGATTATCAATCGTTCTTAACGTTTAGATTCAATCTATAATTGATTCTACGTGCGTTCTCATTGATTAGATCGCCAATCAAATAGGATTCCGCACTATTTGATTCGGTATACACGTTTATCAGTTAGTATTTTGTTCAATACTACGTCCTAACACATAACTGTTCCAACATGATTTCCTGTTGGTGTTGTTGACTCTTAGATGAAAGAGATTATGTGAATTGTACATATAATGTATGCTGCCATAGATATATCTACAAAAGGTTCCAAATAATTGTGTTTTTGCCTGTATGATTCCATATGAATCTTTCTTGAAATTAAGTAAATGCCTTAAGCTGTTCTGCTCAGGGGGAGAAATCGTTCAAGGAATGTTAAAGTAACTTCAATCCTCTCAAACAAAAATCACAAAAAATATGTCATAATTCAGTTTTATTTCAAGTTTTTTTTCTTTTCTATTTATGTGTGTAATGTGTCAACGTCGGACTACATAACAAGATCTAACGCTGTGAAAGTCACAAAAATTGAACCGAATCGTAACTGTAAAAAGCTACTTTCTGAAAGAGAAAATGGGATCACGTCTGAGGTGATCAACGGTTTTCAATAAAAAGGATCACGTCTGAGGTGATCAACGGTTTTCAATGAAAAGGATCATGTTTGAGGTGATCAACGGTTTTTAATAAAAAAGATCACGTCTGAGGTGATTGATAGATAAAAGGATCATATCTAAGATGATCGATAGACCAGAAAGTTACATCAAATATAACTGTGTGCATGACTAAGACAAACTAAGTCTAAATAACGGGTATGGCCCAATTGGATGACCCAATCTCACGACTGGACCATGAGTATGGCCTAATCGTTCGACCAGTCGCACGACTGGACCATGAGCATGACATAATGCATGATTGGATCATCAGCTTGACCCAATCGCACGATTGGCAAGATCAGTATGATCCAATCGCACGATTGGTAAGGTGTCTAGATCATTTGTGCGATTGGACTTCAGTCGCACGTCTGAACCATGCGTATGGGTCCAGTCGCACGACTGAAATCCCTGAGGGTATATATAGAGGCTCAGTTGGTCGTGACACATTCACCTTTTCAAATTTTCTTTGTGATCTAGAGTTATTGCGCGTTCACTAACATTTCGTCACTTGATTTCTGGTAGTTTGATGATAAAATAACGTTACATTGAGTGCATAATCGGTGACCTACCCTAATTTGTATAAAAGTTATAAAAACCAAGAATGGGTCCATCAAAATAACCACAAAACGGGTATCATAGTAAAATTAAACAATTCCAAGTGCTTTGTCGGGATTAGAAGCATCTAAGGACACCTAAATCACACGGTCTGGATACCAATTTGACCAAAATCAACATTTCTTGGACTTGAACAGTCAGTATGCGACTGGACATCCAGAAGAACTTCAATCGTACGATTGAACCATTCACATGATTCGATTGCACGATTGAACCAATTGGGAATTCAGTCGTATGAATAGGTCAATCGGATGTCTAAATGGGCGATTAAGCTTAGTCGCTGGCTCATTCGCATGACTGAGCACATTCGTATTGTACAATCATATGATTGAACCAGTTGCATATGGCCAGTTTCAAATTTAAGTAATCTAACGTGTTGAATGGGTGTTTCTCTTTTGTGTTACAGTGAAATGGCAGAGCGGTGGACGAAAAGCACCAAGCATAACATCTGTGCTCATCTGAACACAACGTCTTGGAACGCCGTAGAGTTCATAGGAATTATCAAATTTCTAAAGTGATCCAGGATTCACAGAGCTATTTCTACGGCATGCACATCATATAGATCCCTACAGCAAGCATTCTGGGAGAATGCTATGGTAGACGGCTCTATTGAGTCATACCGAATTCGGAGCTCGATTTTTGGAGAGGACATTGATATTGGTGAAGACGATATACGTAGGGTGTTGGGCTTGGGAGACAATGGGGATCATCCAACAAAACTACATCCCTTAGTAGTACGTGGATGTTTCCAAAGGATTAAGTATTCTGGTGACATCAATGCTAGAGTACTTAACAAGAGTAACACGTGCCCGCCCTTCAAGTACTTAGCACACATGATTTAAAGTGCATTGCTTCATGTCGAGGTGGCTTCGATGAGCTCAGTGATCAGATCCAGAATGCATTTGTGGCATGAGTTCTAAACCATCCGTCCAGCTTCTCTAAGATGTTCTTCAACTACATGAGGAAGAACATTGAGATGAAAGGGAAGGAAAGCTTCTGGATGTATCCAAGATTTCTCCACATGATGATCGATGAGAAGCTTCCCAACCTACCAAAGAACAAAGATGATGAGATCATTCTGGAGGTGATGGATGATACGACACTGCGAAGGATGAAAGTCTATAGGGGAAAGCCACAGAAGCCCCCAGTGCGATGATTGTTTGGGCATCTGGCAAGTGTAGACTATGTTGTACCTAAGGGAAGGAGATGGAGTCATGAGGACAGTGATTCTGATACAAAACGTGTTGATTCCTGATAACGATCAGCATGATGATGATGATGATGACCATGATGAAGGTCAAGGTGGTGGTGGTGAAGCATCACACTAATCCTGACCTGCTGAGACATTCACCGCAGATCCAATCACTCAGCAGGGTGGATCATCTGCTGCTGAAGGGTCTGAGCAGGGTGCCATCAACCAAGACATCCCTATCATTGAGAACATAGGGAACTTTGATTTGGAGGAGGAGGAAGGAGACTTAGAGGAGGAGCCTCTAGTTAGGCAGGTAAGAGGTAAATGGGTCGCCACTGACAAAGGTAAAGAGACCGTGGGTGTGCGACAGATGAAAGTAGCTGGGATGGATACAGAGGAGGCTGATCCATCCTACACACCTGATAAGCCTACCAAAAAGGGAAAGGAACCTGTGACTCCCTCTGGCTCCCCGACTAAAGAGAATGGCCAGGCCTTCCCATAAAAAGGCTATGCGCCAGAGACTCGTGCTAATGAACTCCTCCATGCCCTCACACACCTCTCCAGCTATATCCAGTGCTACTACCATAGTGCCACCCACTACCACCATCTCACACACCACTACACAAACCTTACCAACCTCACGTAAAAGAACCACAACCAAAATTCCCCAAACCTTCCCCATTCCTACACCTGTATACACAACCTATCCACCACACAAGCTGGAACCTCAACCTATCATTACCCCTCTTCATAGTTCCCCTTTACCCACCGTGTCCTGGAGGAACAGATGGCTAGCCTTAATAGGTTGGTACACAAGCTGCTCGTTGTTGATGATCTCAAGTCCACCCAGATCTGCCAACTGATGTCTGTTAATGCAGCTCAAGGACAACAGATTGCCAAACTAAGTGAGAGAAACGATGCTCATGTGCATGCCTTGGTTCAAGCACATAAGGCTCTTCAATCTTAGAATCAATTGTTGTTGGCATCCACCAAGAAGATTGATGATTTAGAGAAGAAGAACAAGAAGATTATGCTTAGACTGAAAGGAAGGAAGGAGGATCGTTTGAAGGTTAAAGGTTATGGAGATGATGATGATGACGACTCTAGTGATGATGAGTTTGATGATGATGATGATGAGGTTGACATTAATGACACGGATGAGGAGAGAGAAAAGGATGACAATGAAGATGAAGATCAACTTGAGGGTGAAGGCAAAGCTCCAAATTCTTAGCAATCTGATAAGGAGAGAAGAACACAAAGGAACCAAGATCAGGGAGCCTCATCCTCAGCTCCTCAAGACAAAGATCGTCAAGATAAGGATTCAAGTAATGATTAACATGTTTGTGTAATTTGAAATCATGTGTATTGAAATGTATTTAAATTAATGAAAATGAATGTCAAGTTATATGAAATTCAATGATGTTTATTAAACTTTGTTGTGTTGAAAACTTTATCTAGATGATAAATCTCACCAGATCGATGAACATGATGTTGCACCCGTCCAGCAAATCAAGACACAGTTTACCATGATTCTTGATTTGCAAGGGATTGTCAGGAGATCAGCGACTTATAAACCAGAAGAAGGGGATATCGTCAATGACCTATCATATGAACAGATTGTCAAAATGTTCAGGCTAAACCCCGATGAGATCGTCAAAGACGCACCAGAAGTAGATGTTATCAACGACGTGGAATTGCATGGTGTAGATGAGGTGGAGGTAGAAGATGTTACATCTGATAACTACCCTCAGTATAATAATGAAGATGGAGATGCCTTACTTGATTTAGGTGAGATGTTTGACAGTGAAACCTTCGACAAAGTAAACGAGAAGGTCACTGAGAAAGAATCGACGGAGAAGACAGCTCAAGCTGAAGATGCTGATGTTGAGCAAAGAAAAGCTGAGTGGGCTGCTTGTCTAGCTGAAATGAGGAACCAGCGTGAACCACCAAAACAAAATGCCTACACTAAGTTGTATAAAGTCAAAAGCATCAGAAGGTTTCTAGGAAAATAATCAGCTGGGCTTACTTTAAGGACTTAAATGTGTATGCTATGAAAAGAGAAAAGGAGATGGAGTACTTTAGACATCCTCATGATTTGAAGACTTTACCGGGTTTTGAGCTGAATAGATTAGCAAGTTTAGATCTACTGTACGCTGACCCAAGAAAGATGTCAGGATGGTTTGAAAGGGCTTTAAGGAAAGAATGTCATACTAAGTGGGTGAACCTCAAACCTCAACAACCAAGGAGGTTCATGAGCAAAACTGATATTGATCCCATTTTAGGAAGACCAAAAGTTGTTCTGAAGTAGAGACCTCCCCGAACTATGACAAGGATTCCTTTAAGAAGAATGCCATAAGACTTCACACCTCACTTCAAATGGTGGTATTATGGCTGGACGACAGGTGAAGCAGTAATTGTATTGGATCGGCAAGGAAATATTGAGACAATCAGGGTGTTTGACCCCACGTTGCTTACTAACTTATCTGAGGATGATGTCTACACATTATACAAGTGGCCAGTATTCTATGATACTCTGGACATAGTGCAAGCTCTTCAATTCAAGCATGTCATCAGACTGTGCTTTGCATTCGAAATCCATGCTGGGGTCGCAAAAGAAGAGAAGCTAAAGAAGTTTGCTAAATGTGTGAAGAATGTTAGACAATAGAGTGAACTAGGTCCAAGGGGGAGTTTGTTAATACATGATGTTCCTAGTTCATTGTACTTTAATGTTTATATCTTTCAATCTTACATATGTGTAATACATGGATATTTTGGTAATATAATATGTCTTTGAATGTATATTTGCTATTGAATGTATCTTATTCTCATATCATTTATAATTACATGCTTGAATGAATATTATATATGGGTTTGTAGTAGTAAGTCATATTTCTGAGTTAATAATGATTCATGAATGTGTTTGACTTAGTCTTATGGTTATTCATGTTAATAGACCATGATTATGGACCAATAGCACGATTGAACCAACTGATTGGGTCAGTCGCACGACTGAGTCATGAGACTGGCTCAGTCGCACGATTGTACCAAGTGCATGGTTCAATCGTGCGCATGAACAAATCGTATGGCTCAGTTGCACGACTAAACAATGCTAATGGCTCAGTCGTACGACTGTATACTGAAACCTATAAATACCATATAACTCGTGGAAAAACATAAGACTTCAAATTCTTTCATACCCTAGCCATCCAGAGAGTTCTATCTCGTCCATCCAAGTTCATAGTTCGTCCCGGATCGTTTTCTGATCATTCTTAATGTTGTTTTATTGTTAGATTGATTCGGGTTTTTGTTCTCATTGATTGGATCGCCAATCAAATAGGATTCCACACTATTTGATTAGGTTACACATTGAACCAGTTAGTACTCCGTACATACACGGTCCTAACACAAATGATTAATCATATGCTTCTCACGTTCCATGAATAGCCGGGACATTTAGGAATCCAGAAATTCATTTTGGGAATCGATTTGATTCTATCTCTATTCCTTTCGTTTGAAGAAACGAGGGATCCCAAAGAATCAATCTTTCTTTTAGTAGTTGAATCTCTCTTTGATTGAGCAATGTGTGATATTCCGAATCCCCATTACTAATGAAATTAAAATGATCTCTAAATTGATCAGAAGATCCTTTCAATGGGCTAGAATCCCTTACTTGAACGAAACTAGATCTTGTGGAATCATATTGAATATTTGACGATACATTCCATACCTTTCAAAAAAGCCGATCCTTGTTTACTAACCATACATTGTCTAACAAAATCAATTTCTCTCTCAATACGTTCCTCAAAAAATCAAATTCGGGGGGATTCTTCCCGCAACTAGCGAAGAGATCTTGGCAGAATTGCCACATATGAAATATAGCATAATTTTCCAAAGAAATAGCCCACTTGTTTCTCGAGAAGAGATGGGACTTAATATCATTTGATTGAATAGTTGACCCATCCCCTTGTTGTTTGAATAAACCCTCCACTTCAATTGTTATTTTTTTCATGAAAAGCAGACGTGAGATAACAAATCCAGTGTTTCACTAAGATTTCGAATAGTGGTCCCGAATTCAAGTTGAATCTATTTTGCCTCTTCCTCAGAGAAAAACGATAAAAAGATTCGCAATCATGGTCCTTGCGGATCGGATCATCCCTATAATATATAAAGACAAACTCCAGATATTTGAAATCTTTCTCTTTGAATAATATCTCAATTCTAGCGTCGGTTTCATTAGATATCTTACAACTAGAATCGCTCTTTTTTCAAATCCACTCCCTCCACCACCGCAAACTCCAGTTAGATTCAGGCATGCTACACTTTTTAGTTATTGGGTGAAACCAAGTACTCTCTTTTTGATTTAGGAAAGAACTCTTATAGATCTTTTTTCCTTTTGGAAGATACAAGAGCAAAACAATCAACCTATTGATATTGGAAGACCCGATGGATTCTTCCAATGTATCATTTATGGGTCCAATAGAATTCATAGGTATAGGAAGAAGCCCTATCAAATAGAGATTTTTTCATTCGACCATATTTTGATTGTTAATATGATAATAAGGACCACTACTCCAAAGAGTATTACAGCCTTGATCGTGAAATATCGATTGCTTATTGAATCCTATGAATTATGTGAAAGTAGGATACTCCAAATTCGGGAGTCAAAAAGTTTTATAAAACGTTCTTGGTGGAAAACATGTGAATAAAAGATCCCACTGAATTGAATTACGTCTAGGAATCTAAGAAATAGTGAGAATTCTTGATCTCTCTAAATATCTCTCTCAATTCTAAAATCTAGGATTTGAATTCATGTCTAGTCATTAAATTCCTCTTGATTTGTTAGAACTAAAAGAATTCCATTTAAGCTTCTCATTGCTTTAGTTGAAAGATTCTATTTGAATTAGAATCTGGTCATTCCCTATGACCCACTAAGCATCCATGGCTGAATGGTTAAAGCACCCAACTCATAATTGGAGAATTCGCAAGTTCAATTCCTACTGGATGCACGCCAATGGGACCCTCTAATAAGTCTATTGGAATTAGCCCTGTATCATTGAAATATCATCATCTATACATAACAAATTGATGTGGTATATTCATATCATACTATATGAACAATAAGTATTAGTAGTCTTATTGAGACTAGAAGTGATAGGGAATTAAATCGGTTTATGGATGGAATCAGGCATGCAATATTCACAGACATAAGTATTCGGATATTAGGGAAAAATCAATATGCTTCTAATGTCAAATCAGGATCAACTAGGACAGAAATAAAGCATCGGGTCAAACTCTTCTTTGGTGTCAAGGTAATCATGATGAGTAGTCATCGACTTTGGGGAAAGGCTAGAAGAATGGGACCCATTATGGGACAGACAATGCATTACAGACGTATGATCATTACGCTTCAACCGCGTTATTCTCTTCCACCTCTTAGAAAGAAAAGAACTTAAATCAAAATACTTAATAGCATGGCGATACATTTATACAAAACTTCTACCCCGAGCACACGCAATGTAACCGTAGACAGTCAAGTGAATTCCAATCCATGAAATAATTTGATCTATGGACAGCATCAATGTGGTAAAGGTCGTAATGCCAAAGGAATAATTACCGTAGGGCATATAGAGGGAAGTCATAAGCGTCTATACCTTAAAATAGATTTTTGACGGAATGAAAAAGACATATATGGTAGAATCATAACCATGGAATACGACCCGAATCGATATGTATACATTTGTGTCATACACTATAGGGATGGTGAGAAGAGATATAATTTACATCCTGGGGGGGCTATATTTGGAGATACCATTGTTTCTTGTACAGAAGTTCCTATAAAAATGGAAAATGCCCTACCTTTGAATGCGGTTTAAACTATTGATTTATGTAATTGGAAGTAACTAATTAGGTTTACGAGGAAACCTAGAAATCGATCACTGATCCAATTTGAGTACCTCTATAGGATAGAGCTCAAAAGAAAACTAAAGAGTAACGGTAACTAGTGATTGAGTTCAGTAGTTCCACATATAAAATTATTGACTCTAGAGATATAGTAATATGGAGAAGACAAAATTGTTCCAGGCACTGACAGAACCGGAAGCGCCCCTTCTTTCAAAGAAAAGAGGACAGATTATTCACATTTCATTTGATGGTCAGAGGCGAACTAAAAGCTAAGCAGTGATAATTCTAAAGATTCCCGGGGGGAAAAGTAGAGATGTCTCCTACATTACCCATAATATGTGGAAGTATAAATGTAACTTCGTAGAGTCATTCGGTCTGAATGCTACATGAAGAACATAAGCCAGATGGTGGAACAGAAAGACCTAGGATGCAGAAGATCATAACATGAGTGATTCGGCAGATTTTGATTCCTATATATCCACCCATGTGGTACTTCATTATACCATATATATAAGATCCATCTGTATAGATATCACCATCTACATCCAGAAAGCC
>BJCO01468647.1:0-12896 GCA_018326465.1 Flaveria floridana | reverse complement strand
TTGTTGCTCTTTTCTTCTGATTTGATGTTCAAATCACCCAGAACTTCAATCTTTCCAACTTTCAAGCTCCAAATCTTGAGTTTCTCCACTTTCTCTCTCTACTTTCTCTCTCTACGAATTTGGTGGCTAGGGTTGGAAATGCTGAAGATGGAGCTGTTCATGCATTGTTTAAGGGCTGATTAGGGTCCTTAAACCCATAAGCACATAGCCCACTAGGCTAATTAGGTCCATAGCCCACTAATTTACCCCTTTATTTCTTAAATTAACACTTAAAGCCAATTATTATTAAATAGCTTGTTTCGGGAAATTTCGGGGCGTTACACTAAATCAAGATTTGCCTATGGCATCAAGAACGTATGGCTAAAGTTAAGCAATCAACGAATGACCCGTTACACACAATACACAATCATCATGACAAAACAATTACAAGATCAGTTTCATCATCCCATAAATATAAAACACCAATTCCACCGTAAGGCAGAATAATATCATCGTAGGCCCTCATGAACCACCGTAAGCTATGGTGCCCACCGTAGCCTACAGTGGTGGGCACATTTTCACACACACACATACACACATACACACACACATACACACACACACATATATATATATATATATATAATTATTTTAAAAAAAACTTAATAAGTTAAAAACAACTAAAATTAATCACTAATAACCTACCCCCCGTGAAAAGTCAATATTGTCCCCAACATTATGAACAGAGGAAACTTCTAACAGTTTCCCCACACTTGGGTTAGGCAATATCCTACTTTATAACGACAAATAAATGACACAAATATACAATTACAATTACAATGCAAACCTAGGTTTCTCAAACATTACCGTCCTCCAGTGGATGAAGAAGGTAGCTGACCTTGTCCACTTCAAGCATATTCAAGTCATTCCCATCTAAATATGGTTTGAGGCGGTGACCGTTTACCATTTGTTTCACATGATCCTTTGGGTCTTCAATCTCTATTTCATCAAATTGACCTACTCTTATAACCACATATGGTCCCATCCATTTGCTTTTTAACTTTCCGGGAAAAAACTTGAGCTTGGAGTTGTATAACCACACATTTTGCCCTTCTTCAAAAACTCTCTTCCTTAACTTCGTGTCATGAACCCATTTAAGCTTATCCTTGTAAGCGGATGCACATTCATATGCCTCATCTCGGATTTCTTCCAACTCACACAATTTTAACTTTTTTAACTCGCCAGCTTTATTATACTCTATGTTGACGTTCCTGACTGCCCACCAAGCTCTATGAGCTAACTCCATTGGTAAATGGCAACCTTTCCTATACACAACCGATATGGTGTTGTTCCAATTGGTGTTTTATACGCCGTTCGGTATGCCCATAGTGCATCATCCAACTTCAACGACCAATCTTTCCTATCAACCCGAACGGTTTTCATTAAGATTTCTTTAATTTGGCTATTTGACACTTCCACTTGACCACTAGTTTATGGGTGATATGGAGTTGCAATTCTATGGTTCACATTGAACCTCTTCAACAACTTTCCAAAGTTTTAATTCTTGAAATGTGATCCTTCATCGCTTATAATCACCCGAGGCACCCCAAATCTTGAAAAGATGTTAGATTGCATAAACTTACATACCACGGTGTGATCATTGGTTCGTGTTGCAATTGATTCAACCCACTTCGAGACGTAATCCACTGCAAGAAGAATGTACAAATAGCCATATGAGTTTGGAAAAGGGCCCATGAAGTCGATGCCCCAAACATCGAAGATATCAACCACAATGATCGGTTGCATTGGCATCTCATCTCGTTTTGATATGCCTCCCATCTTTTGACAATTCAAACAATTCTTTGCATAATCTCTTGCATCCTTGAAAATTGTATGCCAACAAAACCCACAAGTGAGCACATTGTGACCCGTCTTTTGACCACTAAAATGACCCCCACATGAGGATGAATGAGCATGTGCCAAAATCTCTTTAACTTCCGACTCAGGAACACATCTCCTCAAAATTTGGTCTGAACCAATTTTAAACAAGTCGGGTTCATCCCATATGTATTGCTTTACTTGTGCCAGAAATTGTTGTCTCCTTCTCTTCACCCAATGTTATGGCATCACACCCTTTGCCAAATAATTAACGAAGTGGGCATACCAAGTTGCATTAGAAATGGCTAACACATATTCATCTGGAAATTGCTCATTGATCTCACTTGAATCTTCGACTTCATCTAATGGAATCTGAGATAAATGATCCGCAATAACATTTTCACAACCTTTCTTATCCCGGATTTCTAGATCAAACTCTTGTAACAACAAAATCCATCTTATCAATCTTGGCATTGCATCTTTCTTAGCCATCAAATGAGGGATAGCACTATGATCGAAGTACACAACCACTTTGCTCCCCCAAATGTAAGACCGAAATTTATCCAAAGCATACACCACCGCAAGCATTTCTTTTTCAGTTGTGGTGTAATTCAATTGCGCTTCGGACAAGGTCTTGCTTGCATAATAAATCACAACAGGTTTCTTGTCAATCCTTTAGCCCAAAACAACCCCGATTGTGTTGTCACTTGCTTCACACACAATTTCAAATGGCTTTGTCCAATCGGTGGTTGCAAGAAAGGAGCTTGTACTAACTGTTCCTTTAAAACATTAAAAGCTTGCAAACACTCATTAGTAAACTCAAAAGGGACATCTTTCAATAAGAGATTACACAAAGGTTTTGTGATAACACTAAAACCTTTGATGAATCTCTGGTAGAACCCCGCATGTCCCAAAAATGATCTAACCCCTTTAACATTTGTTGGAGGTGGCAAAGATAAAATGACTTTTATTTTTGCTTTGTCCACCTCCATTCCCCGGTTGGACACAACATGTCCCAAAACAATTCCCTCTTGTACCATAAAATGACTTTTCTCCCAACTTAAGACCAAATTCGTTTGCCTAAAAACAGAAAAGTCATCCATGAACACCTCAAGTGTGTCCCCAACCATATCCGAAAATATACTTATCATATAACATTGAAACGTCGTCGGAGCATTACACAATCTAAATAGCATCCTTCTAAAAGCAAAAGTGTCATATGGACATGTAAAAGTGGTCTTGTGTTGGTCATCCGGATGAATGGCCACTTGGTTGTATCCTGAATAACCATCCAAAAAACAATAAAACTTTTGACCCAAAAGTTTTTCAATGATTTGGGCAATAAAGGGTAATGGGAAATGGTCTTTTGAAGTGAGCAAATTCAATTTCCTATAATCAATACACACTCGCCACCCGGTTACCAGTCGGGTGGTGATTTGCTCACCATTTTCATCTTTGATCACCTGAATGTCGGCTTTCTTTGGTACCACCTGTGTAGGACTTACCCACGCACTATCCGAAATGGGATAGATGATCCCCGCATCCAACCACTTGATGACCTCCTTTTTCACCACCTATCTCATGTTGGGATTTAACCTCCTTTGAGTCTCCCGAGTTGATTTTGCATCCTCGGCAGTAATGATTTTGTGCATCACTACAGAAGGACTAATACCCTTCAAATCGGCTATTGTCCACCCAATTGCGGCCTTGTTTGCTTTTAACACCTTCAAAAGTTTGTGTTCTTAAGCTTCCTCCAAGTTGGATGCTATGATGACCGGCAATGTTTCATCTTCTCCTAAAAACGCATACTTCAAGTGATCCAGTAGAATCTTCAACTCAATCTTGGGTGGGCATTCTAAAGTTGGCTTTGTATTGGAATTAATTTCAGCCAGTAGATTTTCAATTTGATGAGTCCATGGTGGCCTCCCTTCCTGTACAGCCAAAACATCTTGTTTTTGCTCCTCCATCCTTAATGCACAAACCTGTACCTGCTCAGAAAAATCACACAAACAAACCTCCACCGAATCTTCCTCATACTCATGAGGGTCATACTCATCAAATTCATCTGCCATAAAACACTCATCATCATCACCAAAATAAGAGTTGTTAGCAAACATATTTAAACTTATTTGGCGTTTACCAAATGCCATTTGTACTGTACCATACCTGCAATCAATCCGTGCACGAGCCGTGTTCAAAAATGGTCATCCTAAGATAACATTTGGCTTATGGTTTGGATCAACAGAAACATAATCCAAAACCAAAAAGTCAGTGGGATAATAAAACTCTTTCACCTGCATAATCACATCCCGCACAATCCCCCTAGGAAGTTTATAAGACAAATCGGCTAACACCACCGTTGTCTCCACCCGTTTCAATGGACCAAAATCGTATTGGTCATATAAACTTCCCGGGAGGATACTCACCCCGGCTCCAAGATCCAATAACACCTTAGACATTTTGAAATCACCTACTTGGATATCTATCAATGGTGCTCCCGGATCTTGGAGCTTGAGTGGGAGGGTTCCCTCGACAACTGCATTCACCCTTGCAGTTAATTTAACCTGTTTAGGCACCCTTTTCCTTCTTTTAAAAGTACATAACTCTTTTAATAACTTTGCATAAGCTGGAATTTTTTGAATTGCCTTAATTAATGGAATGTTAACTTTGACTTGTTTGAAAACTTCCATTATGTCATCTTTTTCCAATGAAGAATGTGAGATCACACTCTTTTTACCCGGGTCAACCAAAGCCGAAGGAAATGGTACTTGGCTTTGGTCCACCTCTTTATCATTATTTTCCTTGAAAACCATTTTTCAAAAACTTTTTTATTTGCATTTTCATTCAAAGCATTTTCTTGAGGAATTGGTTCTTCCTCATCACTTTCTAACCCGGTAATATCCTCAACCACCCCATCAATTAAAACTGGAGAAAATGGTGTTTTATATTCTTTACCACTTCTCAAAACACTAACATGGTTAATAGGAATATTACGAGAAGAACTATGAGAGGGATTTACCTTGGTGTCACTAGGAAGTTGGCCTTTGTTCTTCTTAAGATTCGCCACATCCGTTGCAAGTTGACTCATTTGATTGGTCAATGATTGAATAGCTTTGTCTTGAATTTCATCTTTTTGAGCTCTAGCATCATCCAATTGGTTCCTCTTTTGCATCTCTTATTGCATAGACTTTAGCATCTCCATCATTTCATTACCTCCGCTTGATGAAGATTGATTCGACCCATTTCCTTGATCATTTCCCGATGGTTGAAAAGGCTTTTGATACCCTTGATTGTTTCCCCCTCTAAAATTTCCTTGAGAATTTTGATATTGTTGACGAGGAACAAAATTACCTTGAGGCTTTCCTTGGAAATTTAGGTTGGATTGATTGGCCAAATTCCCATAGCTAAAGTTTATGTGGTTTCTCAAACCTGGATGATAGGTGTTTGAATTCATGTTATAATTTCTTCCACAACCCCCTTGAATAGTATTCACCTCCTCCACTTGATCAAGTGGCATTGTGCAAGCTTCCACCGTGTGCCCCAACTTATTACAGTTCATGCAAACACTATAAACTTGATTACAAGGTTGCACATTACCATCATCTACCATATGAACTGGAGCTCGTGTAATGACCGGTCGAGCTCTCCTTGAGGACTGAGCCTTTCTCTTTGATGTGATTGCCATTTGCTCCAAGAATGCCCAATCATCTTGCTCATAATTGGTACCAAATTTACCATTTGTGATAGACATCAAATCCCAAGCATCTTCGGAATGAAGCCCTCATGGAAAGCATTCAACAACTCCCATAAATCAATTCCATCACGAGGGCAATTCTTAAGCATCAAATAAAACCGCTCAAAGGCTTCATGAAACATTTCACCTTGTTGTTGTTGGAAGCTTCTCAAGCTTCTCCTAGCGTCATTGGTCTTTTGGGCTGTGAAAAATTCTTCCAAAAACCTTTGTTGCATCTCAGCCCATGTGTAAATTGAAGCGGATGGCAAAGTGTAGAACCACCTTTTCACCTTATCCTCCAACGAAAACTGAAATAACACCAATTTAACTTCATCCGCAGAAAATCCTTGACCACCAATTGTGTTGCAAATTGAGTCATAAGCCTCCAAATGAAAATAGGGTTCTTCTATTGCTAACCCTTTGTACTTTGGCAAACTTTGAAGTGAATTTTTTCGGACTTCAAAAGTTCTCCCTTGATTGTTTTGAGGGTGACTATTGGTGAAGGGTTGTTGGTAATAATCGGTTGAAAATGTGCTTCAATACCCCTAGCAGCTCCCAATTATGCCTTCGTGGAATTCCCAACCTAACTCTTGGTCGTGGTGGACCCATTGGTCTTTTAAACGGTTGGTTAGGCATAAATGGAGGAGGTTGTTGTTGAAACCCGTGAACTCCTTGTTGTTGAAGCATTGGTCTTCGAAATGGTGGTCTAAATGGTTGTTGCTCTTGTGGTGGTACTTGATATGGCATAACCTGTAACGAGGGTTGAGCAAATCCTTGACTTCCTGCCCTTTGCACATGAGGTTGTGCGCCTAAATTTCTTTCACCCTCATTAGTATAACCATAATCTTCATAACCCAAAAATTCATCATTGGACCTATCTTCATAGCTTTGATATTACGGAAATTGCATCCCGGGTGGTATAGGTTGTTGGGGTAAAGGAGTGGTGTGGACTATGGATGATGATTGTGGGTCGGTTGTTGTGTTGAAGATGATTGTCCACTTGATGGAAAGAAGGTCAAAAATGGTCGGATACCGGATGATGTGTAATAACTGAATGGTGGGATACCGGATGATGTGGTGTTGGTTAGTAAAGTTTTTGATGGTGTGGTTTGGTTAGTATTTGGTGGTGGTGTATTGGTACTCATGATGTTAAGTGGTGAACCAGAAATCTTGTTCTCGCGGTGTAGAATTTGATTTCTTCTTGCTACCCGTTCAATTTCAGGTTCAAACGCTAACGGTGATGACGCTTGTGAGCTTCTTATACACATGCACCTATAAAATCCTGAACCTGCACACTAGCACACCCAACGCAAATCCGGAAAAATAACAAGAAACAAAACTAGGATAACTCATGTTGTGCACTACTCCCCGGCAACGGCGCCAAAATTTGATGTGAGGTCAAAGTCTCATTCAAATTTAAAACCAAATACTACTAATTAGCTAGTGGTAAGTGGGTTATCGAACATAGGGAGTTTGTGGAATATGTGTTAACTCAAGCAAATTGCAATTACCTAAATTTAACTAAAATGACAAGAAAGTAAAACTCAAGAGTTTGTTGATTTGTTGAATTGGCTTAAAAACAAGAAAGTAAAATAAATTGGTTTGTAAAAATCAGTAATGAGAAATATGTTTCCCTTTGGTTCCGGATTTTAACAAGTGATGATATTGGTGTTAATTGGGAAGAACCACATAGACATAATTCATGAGTGTGTGCTTGTGTGTGATAAAAGAGGGCTAAGTACTTGTATTAGCAAGGTTATCTCTCGATGATCAGTATCACTATTGAACCAACCCAACCCTTCCACTAAAACAAGATTTGCCTATGGCATCAAGAACGTATGGCTAAAGTTAAGCAATCAACGAATGACCCATTACACACAATACACAATCTTCATGACAAAACAATCACAAGATCAGTTTCATCATCCTATAAATATAAAACACCAACATGATCAAAGTCACAACTCCTTCAAACCAAAAGGAAACACAAAAGGAGTCTAGCCACTCATAGTTTCATACACAAAAACAAGTTTCAAGATGGAATCCATAACAATCAAAATGAAATAGCAAAGATTAAAGTACCAAAAGAGATTGTTCTTCGACACCTAAAAGCTCCAAAAATCGTCCCTCCTCAAGCCAAAACCGTCAACACTGATAATGATGATAAAAACCACTTCATTTGCCCATTAAAAAGGGCAGTTACAATTTTCACCCGCCCGTCACCGTAGCTTACGGTGGCGACCAAAAATCCACGCCAAGCTTCCTCTATCTTACGGTGCTATTTCTTCTTCTAGCCACTGTAACCTATGGTCCTACCGTAGGTTACGGTGGACCCTGATACTTTTTCTTCATTTCTTTTCTTTTCGTTTTCTTCTTGGCTCCATTCATCTACGAATACTAACACGTTCTTGCTCCATTTTCTTCCATCGAGTGTACCTGAGATATGGCAACCGTAGTTATCTAATTCAAGACAATTACATGACTAAATGCGGGATTAAACACGTTTTTCAAGCATAAAAGAGTCGTACAAAGGACTACCCGTCACATCCCCACAACTACCCGTTGCTTGCCCTCAAGAAACTCATCAATTCACATTTAAAAACACATAAGATTTCATGCTAATCATGACACATTCATCCATCTTACCGTTTACCCAAAACGCATCCCACCATGACTCACACTATCCCCCCTCACAAAAATCGTTCCTCTCGGCTATATTTATAAACATTCAAAGCACATATGCGATTGAGCAACCATAAGCTCGTACAACTATCAAACCTCCACCAATAGGACATGATCACACATACAAGTCAAGAGGGCTTTAAAGGTTGTAATAGGACTTGTTTTAGGGTGAGGAATGGGAAATATTTTTATTGCCACAATGATTCAACCCAGTTCTCTTTATTCTTGAATACCTAAATAACTAAAATTTTCTCTCTTTTCTTTTCCTCTTTTTTTTCTTTTCTTTTTCAAATCACTGTAACTCAACAAATACATGCATATGGATTGCCTTTTTTATTTTTTTATTATTTTATTATTTTTCTTCTTTTTCTCTTTTTTTTTAAAATATAAAACAACTATACAAAGAAAAACACAACTAAACCTAGCTTATTATCAAACCGAGTTGAATCACAAGGGTTGCATGTTAGGAAGGAAGGCTAAGGGATGCAAATGATAGGCAATAAGCTCAAAATGGTTACCAAAGGACCAACCCCCCGCCCCTCACAAATCCAGGCTCATATTTGTAATGTATGAACCCATTACGCTATGGTTACCAGGCTCATAGGTTGCTCCATTTTCTTCCTTCGAGTGTACGTGAGATATGGCAACCGTAGTTATCTAATTCAAGGCAATTACATGACTAAATGCGGGATTAAACACGTTTTTCAAGCATAAAAGGGTAGTCCAAAGGACTACCCGTCAATTTGCAGGAAACATCTCACTCAGGAGAAGTTTCTTGTTTTTTATCTAAAGAAAATAGTGACGAGTCTTTCCTTTGGCATAAAAGAATGTGCAGTGTAAACTTTAAGAACATGAGTAAATTAACAAAGAATGATTTGGTAACTGAAATGGTAAAGAAAGAGTTTACAAGTAATGATCACTGTGTTGTATGCCTGAAGGGGAAACAACACAAGGTGTTTCACAAACCAAAGGAAAAGAACTACATCAGTACTCCCCTACACTTATTACACATGGATCTCTTTGGCCCCACTAGTGTAATGAGTCTAGGAAGAACCTCATACTGTTTAGTGATCAAGAATGATTTTATAAGATTTATTTGGGTCTTCTTCCTTAGAACTAAAGATGAGACTCCTGAGGTCTTGAAGAACTTTATTCTGAAAATTAAGATCAATATGATCATAAGGTCAAGACCATAAGATGCGATCAAGGAACTGAATTCAAGAACCAAATACTTGACACATTTTATGATGATAAAGGGCATTACAAGACAATATAGTGCTCCTAGGACTCCTCACAAGACGGTGTTGCTGAGAGGAAAAATAGGACACTTATTAAAGCTACAAGAACCATGTTGTCTGACTCTAAGTTTTAGTAGTTAAGACTCATGGTAGTCAACACTGCTTGCTATGTGTAAAATAGAGTTTTAGTAGTTAAGACTCATGGTAAGACTCTTTATGAGATGTGGCATAAAAGGAGACCTTTCATTGGTTTTCTCGGGTTATTTAGATGTCCTTGCACCATCTTGAATACCAAAAATCAAGTAGGAAAATTTGGTGAGAAATTAGATGATGGATATTTTACTGGATACTCTTCCTAAGCTAAGGCTTATAGATAATACAATCTTAGAACTAGAGTAGTTGAAGAATCAGCCAATATGACCTTCAATGAGAACACCCCTAGTGTGATAGGTTATGGTCCTGATTGTTTATTTGATCTTGATTTAGTTACCAACTATTTTGACAAATCTTGTAACATCCGGCCCCTCATACCACCAATATTGTCCACTTTGCCTATGAGGAGCTCACAGATTCGTTTTTGGTTTCCCTGGTGCAAACTTCCTAGGGAGGCCACCTATCCCTGGATTGCTGCCACCTGGGCATGCTTAACTGTGGAGTTCTCCTCTAATCCACATCTAATATGCCCAAAACGCGTTAGTGATATTAGAGACCAGACCTTCCTTATGAACCAGGAATCTCTCCTTTCTACGACTGATATGGGATTTGCCTAGAGTGTTACAAACACCTCCCCTTTTGGACTCATCGTCCTCGATGAGATTTTCCCCACCATCTCATCTATGGATGTGGGATTTTCCTAAGCTATCCCTCTAAACACCCCCGGGTGTTCACCATCCTTGATGAGGTTTGCCCCACCATCCTGAACGGCACAGGAGTGGCTCTTATACCATTTGTAACATCCGGCCCCTCATACCACCAATATTGTCTACTTTTCCAATAGGGAGAGGGTGAAAACCTCCTAGTAAGGTCACCCATCCCTGGATTGCTGCCACCTGAGCACGCTCAAATATGGAGTTCTCCTCTCATCCACAGCCAATACGCCCAAAACGCATTCGTGATATTAGAGACCGGACATTCCTTATGAACAATGAATCTCTCCTCTCCACGGCCGATGTGGGATTTGCCTAGAGTGTTAGAAATCTTGTGAGTATGTTTCAGAATCTACAGGTAATTTATCAATAGGAGATCCTGACCTAAGATTTGAGTTGAGAAGATCAACCAAGAATACTACTTCAACTCCAGTGGTAACTAACCCTGTAAATGGAGTTCCTATCAGCACAACTATGACAAATCCAGCCGATACATCTGAGATGCCTACAAATTCAAGCTCAGAGGCATAAAATTCAAATGAAGGAGCTTCAAATGTAGGAGGAAATGGTAGTGGTGGCAGTGATCAAGAATTTCTTGATACTGATAACCTCCCAATGGAAGACAACATCAATGATATCACACGCTCATTAGATCAAGCTCCTCTTGATAAATATGCGGATATGATGGACAACACTTCCCTTGAAGGATAAAAGTTGGATTGAAGCAATACAGGAGGAGTTGCTTCAATTTAAAAGGCAAAAAGTTTGGAACCTATGTCCTCTTCCTCAAGGAAAGACCATAATAGGAACCAAATGAGTATTTAGGAATAAGAAGGATGATGGAGGACTTGTTATCAAGAACAAGGCTATATTAGTTGTTTAATGGTACACACAAGAAGAAGGGATATACTACACAAATGTTTTTGCTCCAGTGACAAGACTTGAAGTTGTTAGAATATTTTTTGCTTTTACTGCATCTAAGGATTTCAAGGTCTACCAACTTGATGTCAAGTGTGCATTTCTATATGAGGTGATAGATGAGGAGGTGTATGTCAAACAACCACCTAGATTTGAAGACCCAGATCATCCTTATTATGTCTGCAAGCTTGATAAAGCTCTTTATGGATTGCACAAAGCTCCAAGGAAGTGGTAAGAGACACTATCTCAGTATCTCCGTCTGCATGGATACCAGAGAGGTACTATAGATGGAACACTTTTCATTAAAGAAACAGGGAATGACTTATGCTTGTCCAAGTTTATATAGATGATATTATCTTTAGGTCAACTAATTCAAATCTATGCAAAGACTTTAAGAAGCTGATGAAGAATAGATTTGAAATGAGTGCCATGGGGGAATTCAATTTCTATGTATGAATTCAAGTGAAGTAAGTTGATAATAGGATATTCATAAGTCAGTCAAAGTATGTGGAAGACATACATAAGATTCTACATAACTAAATGTAAGGTTGCAAAGACGCCCATATCTAGAAACCACTCTCTTGGACCTGATCTTGAGGGGGAGTGTGTAGATGAACATCTTTATAGGGCTATGATTGGGTCTCTTATGTACCATACAACCAACAGACCTGATATCATGTTTGTTACATGTATTTGTGCAAGATATCAAGCAAACCACAAGATGTTACACCTGGTTGCTATAAAAAAGGTTCTTAGATATCTCCAAGGTGCTCCTAAGCTAGGCCTTTGGTATCCAAAGAATTCTGACTTCAATCTGTATGCTTATACAAATAGTGACTATGGTGGCTGCAACATGACTGTAAAGTTTACATCTAGGGGTTGTCAATTACTTAGTGGAAGGATAGTCTTATAGCAATGCAAGAAACAATCCTGTGTATCTGCATCAACTGCTTAAATTGAATATTTTGTTGCTGCTAGCTGCTGTGTTCAAGTTCTTTGCATTCAGATAAGATGCTGGACTATGGATACAATTTCAAGGAGACTCCAATGCATATAGACAACAATAGTGCTATCTCTATTATAGAGAATCCTGTGCACCACTCAAGGACAAAATACATCAACATTAGGTATCATGTAATTATAGATAATTTTGAAAAGGGATTGATAAAACTAGTCAAAGTTAACACAAATGAACAATATGCTGATCTGTTCACAAAGGCTTTTGATGAACAAAGATTTAAGTTGTTAGGACCGTGTACGGACGGAGTACTAACTGATTCTTCGTTATACCGGATCAAATAGTGTGCAATCCTATTTGATTGGCGATCCAATCAGGGAAAACATTGACAAGATCAAACCTAACGATTAGAAAACATTAAGAACGAACTAGGAATGATCTGAAATGTTTTGTGAAGTTGGAAGGGACGAACAGGACGCTCTGGGTCGACTAGGGTTGCAAGTATTCGAAGTGTTATGTTTTTCCACGAATTAAGTAGTATTTATAGGTTACAGCTTTCATTCGTACGACTGAGCCAAGCGACTGGCTCAGTCGTCCGACTGAGTCATACGATTGGTTCATTCGGACGACTGAGTCAGTCTTAT
>BJCO01468644.1:0-10502 GCA_018326465.1 Flaveria floridana | reverse complement strand
TTCTCTGCTATGCGGTGGCATTGACCTGAAGCTCTCATCAACATGCCTAGATGATCTTCTCTGCTATGCTAAAGCATTGACCTGAAGCTCTCATCAATTAGTTATAGGTTGAGTCTGTGTCTCATGTGTATACCTTGCATATATGTGTGTCTGCATCTGTACATTATAGTGTCCCATATGTATATATGCTAGTCATTGTGTTTGCATTTAAGTAGATTCAGTATAGTGATCAGGCAATATCAATAATTATGCTCAATAAACCTTGATGACGAGACTAGTTCTTTATCAAATATCAGTGGGGACCAAGTTGCTGAGTTTCTAAGATAATTCAGAACATGATAAACAGTTGCAGATCACAAGTTGAAAAGAACAGGGAATAAGTTTAAGCGGACAAACATATCAGCAATCTCACTAAGTCGTGACCCTCTGAAAAACTTCGAGAAAAAGGTGATATTATATCCTTTTACCATTTAATTTTAATTTTATTCTAATTTTAGTCTTATTTAAATTTTCATGAGTTTTGATATCATAGGGCAATAAAGTATTCAAAAGGCAATTCTGTTTTATTACTTTTAGTTTTATTTTTTATTTTTATTTTTATTTATTTTATTTTATTTTATTTTATTTATTTTAATTAGAATTTCTGCGAAACTACAGTTTCGCTAGGCGAAATTGCAGTTTCGCCTTGCAGAAACTATAATTTCGCGCCGTCGAAACTATAGTTTCGAAATGCAGAAACTATAATTTCACGTCGCGTCGCCGAAACTATAGTTTCGAAATGTAGAAACTATAATTTCGCGTCGCCGAAACTATAGTTTCGAAATGCAGAAACTATAATTTCGCCTCGCCGAAACTATAGTTTCGCATTGACGAAACTATGTTTTTATTCCCCTTGCGAAACTTCGATATACATAAACACTGTTTTGAACCAAGCCACTCACTTTCGCATTGGTGCACACTTTTAGGTAACGAACATAACCCTAGCAACCCTAACAACAACCATAGCATTCATCAATACATCATTGGAACCCTAGGAATAGCAATCAATTAATCATTCATTTGTTCGAATTGTAATCATTATTCATGTTAATGAAAAACATTTGAATCCAGTTTGCTTGTTCATCTATTAATTTCATCTGTTTTTCATTTATTCGAATTTTTCTTCGTTGATTCATATTACAATTACTAGTTTATCATCAATTAATTAAACAACGAGCAGTGATAATTCCGTGATCACTATTCGTGCAATCTAACCTGATAATTCCCTGTTGGATCCTTGAATTCACAGGTGGTATCAGACAGCCTCGTGCTCATTGATCATGATCAATTGATCCATTAGTGTTAGATTTGTTTAATTAGTTGTTTATATCATTAGATTAATTAGGTTTCTGATTAAATCTGTTGATTTTGCGTAAAAATTACTTTAGGGTGTTCATAACGGCTTGAGAGTTCATAACTCAGATTCAAGCGTGTTGTTGAACGAATTAATTAAAAACACAAGTTGAGTTAAGCTAATCAATAGCTAATAAAGGAATTTTACTCAGCAATTTGGTGTAATCAATTTAAAATCATTAAAATCTATTTTATCGTTCATTGAGTACTATTCCATTGCTCGATTAACACCGATCTACATCAAAATTGTTTTTGATCCGTGGGTTTGTGTTATTGATCGATAATCAACTTTTGTTCAAACAAATTTGAATAGATCCCATCATCAAACATTCTCAATTCCATCTCGTTTGAGAACTTATAGAGAGGATTAACTAATTTTGACTTCAACTTCTTAATAAACCGATAATTAAGTGTTTGTCATTCATTAGATCATTTACAAAGGAATTTTTGTTTTAGTTAACAATCATCGAATTAGCTAAAATGAGTAATTCAATCGTTGGATCAGCTTACCAACCTTCAAAGTTGGAAACCAAATTTGATTTCAAAACATGGAAATTCAGATTCAGGAATCATGTCAACTACAATGATTCTGATTTATGGGTGTCCATCACTGAAGGTCCATACATTCCACCAACACTTGGACCTGATTACAAGGACAACAATCAGCCCATAAATCTGAATAATCTGCCACTTGAAGATGCAAAGAAGGTCAAAATTGATATTAAAGCCTATAGTATGCTTACTATGGCTTTACCTGAAGACCTCTTAATCAGGTGTGAAACATACAAAACAACAAACTCCTTGTGAAAGATTCTTCACACTCTATGTGAAGAAAGTGATGAGATCAGAAGTATAAGGAAGGATACACTTCGTTCACAATATGAAACTTTCTATCATATTGAGGGTGAATCTGTTCCTCAATAATCCACAGGTTTATGCAATTGGTCACTGAGATGAACATCCTGGAGTTGAAGTACAACAATAAGGAGTTAAACAAAAAGATGGTTCATACTTTACCAGAAAGTTAGACTCAAACAGTATCCATATTCAAGAATACCCTTGATCTAAAAGCCATTGGGCTAGATACCTTGGTAGCTTAGGTGGAAGCACTTGAACTGGATGGGAAAACTAGAAACAAGAGTGTAAAAACACCCATTGCTCCATATCAGTTCAGAGAAACTAAGGGTGTTGGAAGTTCTTTTATTTCCAATCATGATGATGGAAGCTCTTGTGCTTTGATTGATGATAAAGAAAAAGTTGGCGTTTATGCTTCAAGGCCATCTAAATCAAACTCTTAAAGTAATTTAACAAGGAAAGAGAAAGGGAGACATGATGAGGGAAAAAGCCCAAATGCTGCAATTACAAAGGGATTCTCCTTCAATAAAAACAACAATCAAACTAAACCAATCACTATGGTTCTAGATTTAGAAGTATAGAAGGCAGCCTTTGCAGCATTTAGTTTAAGTTTTCAAGCTTATTTGGTTAGCACATTGACCCCTTCACATATTTGCCAGCAAGATCTTGAAGAAATTCGGATGAAGTAGAAGAGATGGATCTGCAGTGGCAAATGGCCATGATTGCTTACAGAGCCAAGATGTATCTGAGAAGAAACAAAGGATTGGCAGAGCTGTAGTGAGAACAACAAAAATTGGTGTTGATAAATCAAAGGTGAGATGCAACAAATGCAATTTGTATGGTTATTTCTCAAGGGAATGCAATCAGCAATCCTCAAATGACTTGAGACAAAAATCAATAACACCAGCCATAACAACAATCAGTAAATTAGAGAACTTTCAAACAGCCTCAACTTACAAAATCATCCCCACCAGCCATAAGTTCATCAGCAGGACCAAGCAAACCCAAAGAAACAGGGTTGATCATTTTGTAAGATAGAACTTGTAATTGGAGCATGTATGAGCAGGAAGTGTTAGAAGAAAATCAAGCATTGATGGACAATATTGAGAACAAAGTCCCACCTATGGTAAGAGAGGTAAGAGATAGATTATGTTCATCCAGCTGTGTTGAAGAAGTAGAAAGATATAGAGTCCATGCTCAACAACTAGCTAACAAAGTAAAAAAATCAATGATTTTGAATGAATCGCATGTAAGAGAACATAAATTATATCAGATCAAAATCACCTCTTTACAAAAATATTTGGATAAACTTGTTTCTGAAAATTACAATCTAAAAGCCCAAGTTGAGCATCTGACCACTCTTTAATAAAATCAATGTCTGATCATGCATCAACTGAAGTGAAACTTTAGAAGTTTCAATTATCATCTCAGCAATATGAGAAACTGTTAAATTCTCATATTGAATCAAAGAACGGGTATCGGTTGGATTTTAATGTTGTTGCACCCCCACTGAATGATAACTATACCACTTTAGTCTATGACCAACAGTTTATCAAACCATTTTGTGTCAAGCATCAAAATGGAACCAAAATCTAAAATTAATCAATTGGTAAATGGTGATAATTCTAAGGTGGGTGAAACTGAGTCTTTTGAATCCAAAAACTTAAAACAAGTTGAATCAGAATTTGGCTTTGATGAGTGTGATTATTTGAATGAGTCTGATGAACATATGAGCAAAAAGATGATGTTTTGGGTAAGGGAAAGAATGTTTTATTTGAAACTGTAATCCCCATCAACAAAAAGAACTACTGAAGCTGGTGTCACTGTCAAGTCTACGGAAAAAGCAAAACTCACTTTCGCAGAAAAGCCAAACACAGCACCATCAGTAGAACTTTTACCGAAGAAGAAACATGTTGATCTTTCAACACAATCAACATCGGTAGAAGATCTATGGAAGCAGAAGTCATCAGCTGAATCAAACATCATCAAGAAAAAAAGCAAGCAACAGAAAGCTGTGAATCCTAAGCAACAGAAATCATCTGCTACTAAACAAGAACCCTTTGACATCATGTATGGGAGTGGCAAGGATTCATCAGTTGTCAAATTTGAAAAAGAGTTAAAAGAACAAAATTAGAAAAAGAAGAAAGTGATTGACTCAGTGAGTAAAGATGAAGATAAATACTACAAGTGGTGTGACATGCATAATCACAACACTGATGAATGCTACTTCAGCAGTTATTACTCCACATGCAACATGAACAATCACATAACTTTTGATTGTTACTTCAACAAGCACTTTGCTATTTGTAACAAGAATAACCATTCTACTCAAGAATATTATTTCAACAAGAAGAATAAAACAAAGTGCACGGAGAAGCAGCAATCTGAGAATGTTGAATCAGACTCACAATCAAGTGACAGTCAGGAAAATTCAAAGCTCAAGAAGCAACAGCCAAAACAAAAGATGCCAAACGTAAAGAAGCAACCATCTGCCGGTGATAAAGCAAAAAAGAAGCAGGAGAAGCAACATTCTCAACATAAAACAACTCACAAGAAGGTTAATTTAAAGGAGAAGACAACTACTGCTGATGAAGCCTTCTTTGATCATTTTAAGAAGGATACTCAAATACCACAATCAAAATCAAAAGATGGTGAAATTTTCTCCAATCAAGGTTCATCATCAAGTTTAAAGCGGAAGAAACACAAATAAAATGTGAAAGAAGAAGTGGTTGTGGAACAAGGACAAAGTGTTTCAAGTCCATCTTCAACAGAATCATCCTCACATCAAACAAAACATAATGAATCAATTGAGTCTAAAATCAAACTTGAAACATCTAGACTCATTCATGAGGGAGTAACAATTTTAGACACAAGTGGCAAGCCCAAGATCATTAAGGCTTGGGTTCCACATTCTAATTGACTTCATTATATGTGCAGGAACATCTGTCGAGGACTGACAACAAGTGGTATGTTGACAGTGGCTGTTGCAGGCATATGACAGAAAACTGTTCTCTACTCCATGATTTCAAACATAAAAATGATTCATATGTAGCATTTGGTGGGGATAAGATGGGAGGTAAAATTGTTGGTGAAGGAATGGTAACAAATGGTGTACTCAAATTTGAGAAAGTAAATTATTGTGAAAATTTACAATACAATTTACTAAGTGTTCTCAAATTTGTGATCAAAATTATACAACTTTATTTGATAACACTTACGTTTACATTCTTAAGCCAGGTTTTCATATTCCAGCAGATTGGATCCTTCTTAAAGCATTAAAAAAAGGAAACACTTATGTTTTGGATATGAATGACTCATCTATGACAAGCAACGAAACCTTCTTGATTTCTAAGTTTCAGAAGATGAATCTCAACTGTGTTACAGAAGGATGGTTCATTCAAACATGAAGGACATGAACAAGCTGGTCAAACATGACTTAGTCATTGGCACCCAAGAAAGTTAAATTATTATTCATCATGTTATAAAAGAAAACAACATAGGGTGTCACATAAGTCCAAAACTATCAACACAAACACAACACTACTCAAAATGCTTCACATGAATCTTTTTTGTCCAACCAATGTGATGAGCATTGGTAAAATGCAATATTGTTTGGTGATTGTTTATGATTTCACTAGATTTACTTGTGTCTTTTTCTTAAAACAAAAAAGTAAAAATCAGAAACATTAATGGAGTTTATCACTAAGATTGAAAATCAACTTGATTTGAAAATCAACTTGATTTGAAAATCAACTTGATTTGAAAATCAACTTGATTTGAAAATCAAAATCTTACAAAGTGATAATGGGTCTGAATTTATTAATCATGTTTTAGATTTCTTTTGTAGGGACAAAGGCATATCAAGGCAATTCAGTGCACCAAGAACTCCATACAAAATGAAGTTACTGAAAGAAGAAACAGAACTCTCATCGAAGCAGCAAGAACAATGCTAGCTGATTCACATTTGCCAATCACATTTTGGGCTGGAGCAGTGAACATAACATGCAATGTTCAAAACAGTACATTAATTGTCAAATAACAAAATAAAATACCATATGAGCTTTTATTTAAAAGAAAACCTTTTATAGGATATATTAGAGCTTTTGCGTGTCATGTGTCTATCTTATAAAACAAAGATCAATTAGGAAAGTTTTTTGAAAAGGCATATGATGGTTTCTTTGTTGGTTACTCATCAACATTTAAATCATATAGAGTTTACATTCCACATCAACATATTATGAAGGAAACTCCTAATGTCTCTTTTAATGAATCCTTATTGTCAAAATCTGTTAAAGGATCATCATGGTTGTTTGATATAGATGCATTAACAACTTCATTTAAGACTTGTTTCTTGAATGATTCTTATGAATTCTTGATGTGGGAATTGATGCAACTGGAATGGATGATTCCAAGTTGGTGATATTAGTTGACGGAGATGGATCCAGCTGGGATCGAGAATTAACAAAGTAACCGAAATCTTCATCATTTTGATATCCTGAAGCTGAATGATAACCATCTTCATGAGTTTGTGTTTCAGCAGATGCAAAAATAATTTCAGCAGGAGTTACAGGAATATTTACAGATGTTGTTTGTGGATCTACTGATGTTTTGTGTATGTGTGAAATATGTACTTATGAACTAAAAAATTCAGTTGAAGGTACTGGATCAACTCCGGAAGTAGAAGGAACATTTACGGATGTAGAAATACCATCTGATTGTGTATTGTTCATTCCTCCGGGTGCATTATAACTTCTGCGGATGCAGAGTTAACTTCTGCTAATACTTATATTCCTTCTTTGAAAGTTGATATTTCATTTCCATCAGACTTTTCATTGATTGTTTGAGATGAAGGGCCAGGATCAGCAACATTTGAATTGTGAGAGTATGGTCTTAGAGGATCATCAGTCAATGGCACTTCACTCATACTTAGAGGTACATAAGGATAGCAAGTATTCGTAGAACTTGTAACTAGTTCAAATAACTAGTGTTAAATGAAGTTGTTAATGCATATATATCAAACAACCAGGATGATCCTTTAATAAATTTTGGAAATAAGGATTCATCAAAAGATTCATTAGGAGTTTCCTTCATAATGTGTTCGTGTGGAATGTAAATTCTATATGATTTAGATTTTGATGAATAACCAACAAAGAAACCATCATAGGCCTTTTCAGAAAACTTTCCTAATTGATATTTATTGTTTAAGATAGACACATGATACCCAAAAGCTCTAAGATATCCTATACAATGTTTTCTTTTAAATAAAAGCTCATATGATGTTTTATTGTGTTTTTTGACAATGAATGTACTGTAATGAACATTGCATATTGTGTTCACTGCTTTAGCCCAAAATATGATTGGCAAATGTGAATCAGCTAGCATTGTTCTTGCTGCTTCGATGACTGTTTCTTCTTTCAGCAACTCCATTTTGTTATGGAGTTCTTTATGTACCGAATTGCCTTGCTATGCCTTTGTTCCTGCAAAAGGAATCTAAAACATGATTAACAAATTCAGACCCATTATCATTTTTAAGATTTTGATTTTCAAATCAAGTTGATTTTCAATCTTAGTGATAAATTCTGTTAATGATTCTGATGTTTCATTTTTCCGTTTTAAGAAAAAGACCCAAGTAAATCTAGTGAAATCATCAACAATCACCAAACAATATTGCCTTTTTACCAATGCTCATCACATTGGTTGGACCAAAAAGATCCATGTGAATCATTTTGAGTGGTGTTGTATTTGTGTTGATAGTTTTGAACTTATGTGACACCCTATGTTGTTTTCCTTTATAACATGATGAACAATGATTTGAACAATAAAATTCTTTCTTGGGTAGGCCAATGACTAAGTCATGTTTGACTAGCTTATTTATGTTCTTCATGTTTGAATGAATCATCCTTCTATGCCACAGTTGAGATTCATCTTCTAAAAACTTAGAAATCAGACAGGTTTCTTTGCTTGTCATAGAGGAGTCATTCATATCCAAAACATAAGTGTTTTCTTTTCTTGATGTTTTAAGAAGCATCCAATCTGCTAGAGTTTGAAAACCTGGCTTAAGAATGTAATAATAAGTGTTATCAAATAAAGTGGTATAATTTTGATCACAAATTTGAGAAACACTCAGTAATTGTATTGTAAATTTTCACAATAATTTACTTTCTCAAATTTGAGTACACCATTTGTTACCATTCCTTCACTAACAATTTTACCTCCCTTTCTATCCCTACCAAATGCTACATATGAAACATTTTTATATTTAAAATCATGTAATAGAGAACAGTTTCATGTCATATGCCCGCAACAGCCACTGTCAACATACCACTTGTCAAAGGGTTCTTGTTTAGCAGCAGATAATTTCTGTTGCTTAGGATTCATAGCTTTCTGTTGCTTGCTTTTCTTCTTGATGGTGTTTGATTCAGCTGATGACTTCTGCTTCCGTAGATCTTCTACGAATGTTGATTGTATTGAAAGATCAACATGTTTCTTCTTCCGTAAAAGTTCTACTGATGTTGTTGTCTTTGTTTTTTCTGCGGAAGTGAGTTTTGCTTTTTCCGTAGACTTGACAGTGACACCAGCTTCAGCAGTTCTCTTTGTTGATGGGGATATTTGCTGCTTGTTGAGCTCATGAAGTCCTTCATTCAACTGAGCTATCTTCTTATAGATGGTCTTTAGCGTGTTTCTTTGCTTGGGAGGATAAGGTAGCTTAATCTCCTAAAAAACTTTGGAAATTAACCAAGTGTAAGAACTGTCTACGGATGAACAGAATGTTCTTCCGTAGATATTCTGACTCGAACACAAGAAATTATGCATCCGTGGATCTCCTGCGGAAGAACAACTTGCTGCGGATGAAGTTCCCAAGTAAGACCAACTCCTATGGAAAGCCAACTCCTACGGAAGACCAACTCATACGGAAGGCTAAAGTCCTACGGAAAGCTAAATTCATACGAAAGAACAATACACTTGCATGTACTTCAACCAAGGAAGTCACATCAAGTCAACAAGTCAATCTCACTAAAGTGATGTCATAAAGTCAACATATACGAACGATTTCACTTTAGTCAGGATTCGTCACATCAAGAATATTCTCCGAATAATTTTCTTACCTCGATAAGAATGTTACTTTTATCCTAAAAGTAAATCCCTGAGCCTATAAATACAAGGCATCGGTGCACATTTTTAGGTAACGAACATAGCCCTAGCAACCCTAACATCAACCATAACATTCATCAATACATCATTAGAACCCTAGCAATAACAATTAATTAATCATTCATTTTTTCAAATTGTAATAATTATTCATGTTAATGAAAAACATTTGAATCAAGTTTGCTTGTTCATTTATTAATTTCATCTGTTTTTCATTTATTCGAATTGTTCTTCGTTGATTCATATTACAATTACTAGTTTATCATCAATTAATTAAACAACGAGTAGCGATAATTCCGCGATCACTATTCGTGCAATCTAACCTGATAATTCCCTGTTTGATCCTTGGATTCACACATTTGCCTTCGAATAGTTAAGCGATATACTAGCTATTAAAGGTTTAAACCTCTTAATGATTGAGCACTTAATGGTTTAAACCTCTTATTGGTTCAACACATAATTATTTAGAAATTGACAAACAACCCATTACTGTTCATTGGTTTCGTTTTCATACTTGCTCTTGCTACCAGAAGTGTATGAACAGAACTTATTTGTTTCCATTTGCATGAATTTTGTGTTAAATAGTGGCTAAAAAACTAGACACCAAGACAAACAGAACTTATTTGCTCTTACATAGATAATTTCAAAAAAGCTAAGCAAAGAATAATCATTTCAAAAACTTAATGAAAAATTGTTTGGTAGATCTTGTCATCAACAACAAAAGGCAAAAATGGAGCCTAAACATCTAAACAGAAGACAATCATCATAAAACCATAGCCTTAAAAACTACCCGCAGACCCACACAAAGAGATTTGATTTCAAGCACGTACAGGAGCCGGACCAGCAGCACCACCAGGACGCGCCCCTTGACCAGGTTTAGGACCATCATCCTGAAAGAGCAAATAAGCATGCACATTCAATTACCATGAGTTCACAACATAATAAAAAGACTCTAAAGAAGTATATAATTACCCTTGGGCGAGAGAACCGCTTTGGAGGCTCACGGTTCCTCCTATCAGTTCGTGATCGTACCCTAACAACTTTAGAGTGTATCGCACAAGAAACACAGTATTGCATCTTCACATACAACTTAGGAAGGGTGTATT
>BJCO01468637.1:0-12744 GCA_018326465.1 Flaveria floridana | reverse complement strand
CATAATAAAACTAATATTAGTGTAACTAAGATTAAATTAGGCCAAATTCTCATTTTTACCTATGACGTTAATATTTATTTCCCGGTCGGTTCGTAGTGCCGTTTATTTTCAGACATTCGCCGGACTCGGGTTTTCATGATCGAATAGGCATGAAATAGAAACGTAAGCACACATAGGACTCTAATCAACCTTTAGATTAGTTTATCTAGTGCTATATATTCTAAAACAAGACTGAGCATAGAAATCAGGATCTAGGGTTTCTAGAGAAATTACCCGGAAATTTATGGTTGTCACATAAAAACTTCCGAAGTATTGAAGGCCAGTTCCTATATTCCAAAAATGGTGTGGAAGATAATGGAAGGCCATGTGATAGAAGTTTCTTCATCAAATACATCCAAGGATCCTCAAAGCTTGCATATAGGATCAATAATTGTTCAACTATCTTCAGTTCGTCTTAATAAGCCCAAGACCAGCAAGGCTAGGGTTTCCAAATGTAACTAGTTATCTCTTATTATGTGCAGGAAAAACTTAAGACCAAAAGAAATGTATGGATCATTGATACTGGTTGTTCAATGCCCATGATTGGCAATGGCTACTTGCTTTATTACTTTGAGAAAATAATGGAGGGCCAGTTGCTTTTGGAGGTGAATCAGGTGGTTGCATCATTAGAAGGGGCAAGGTCGCAAATGGTAAGCTCAGCATTGAGAAGATAAACTTTGTCAAAGAGCTTGAGTACAATCTCTTGAGTGTATCTTAATTTTGTGACTAGAGACATAACATGCTCTTTACTAAGCATGAGTGCATTGTTCTCAAGCCCGGGGTGATCATTTCTCAAGTGCATATCTTGCTTACAGCCTCTAGAAAAGCAAACATGTATAAGATGGATTTGTAGAAAACCTCCCTATTAGGAGAAGTTTCTTGCTTTCTATCTAAATCCAAAAAGATGAGTCTTTCCTTTAGAATAAAAGAAAGGTGTCATGTAAACTTTAAGAACATGAATAAATTAATTAAAGATGATTTGGTAACTGGAATGCCAAAGAAATAGCTTACAAGTGATAACCACTATGTTGCATGTCTGAAAGGAAAGCAACACAAAGTGTCTCACATGACAAAGGAAATAAACTCCATCACTACTCCCCTACACTTATTACATATGGATCTCTTTGGCCCCACCAGTATCATGAGTTTAGGAAGAACTTGATATTGTCTTATGATCTGATTTCATGAGATATACCTTAGTCTTTTTTCTTAGAAGTAAGGATGAGACACCTGGTTACTATCAAGAGGATTCTTAGATACCTCAAAGGAGCTCCCAAATCGGGACTTTGGTATCCAAAGAATTCTGACTTCAATCTATATACATATACTAATAGTGAGTATGGTGGGTGCAACATGACTGCAAAGTCTAAATCATGGCATTGTCAATTCCTTGGTGGAAGGACAGTCTCATGGTAATGCAAGAAGCAATCCTATGTATCATTATTAACTTCTGAAGCTGAATACATTGTTGCTGCAAGCTACTATGCTCAAGTGCTTTGGATTCAGAATCATATGCTAGATCATGGATTCAACTTTAAGAATACTCTTATCCATATAGACAACAATAATGTTATCTCCATCACAGGAATCCAGTGTAACACTCAAAGACAAAGAACATAAACATCAAGTATCATTTGATCATATATAATTTTGAAGAAGGATTAATTAAACAGGTCAAAGTTAACAAAAATGAACAATATGTTAATCTGTTCATAAAAGCATTTGATGAACAGAGATTTAAATATCTTATATCAGCTACTAGGATGATTAACTTGGAGTAGATTTTCTTAAATTAATTTCAAAATTATTCTTATAACATGTGTGTCTTTAGTGTTGTCTAACTTATCACTCAGATAAGCCCTGTTTATCTTGGGTGAAATTTTTCAAAGTATATATACCTTATAATTCAAGAATTATAGACAGATTTTCATTCGGAAAACATAAACTTGACTTCGGAAGAAAATTATATCTTCAAAACCAATAACTACTTAGTAAGGGATTTAGCCTTGCAAGAAATTCTAATATATCTTCCAAAGCTTAAATCCGCTTCTAAGCACTTATATGTTTTGAAGGACAATTTTCTTCTGAAAGCAATTAAGTCTCAGAAATTTTATTCTCTTCTTAAGTAAATATTCTGAAGTCTAATATCTTCCAAAACCAAATCTGTCTCAAAAGCAAAATTACCTTAAGTACATTTTCTTTCGAAGTAATTCTTCCAAAACTAAGGAATATCTTTAAAAATCAATTTTTCTTCAAAAGCTTTCTTCAAAAACTTCCAAATGCAAATTACCTTCGTAAGATTTTCAACTTTCAAGATAACTACCTTTTTGGGCACTTTTTAAGAGGTGGGACTGACATCCGGGTTTCAATGTCTATCTTTTGCAATACTTTGTCTTACATCCAAGCATATAAATAACCTCTAAAACGGATCTCCCTTTTTCTTCTTCCTCTTCATCTGCAAAACTTCAAGCTCTAAATCACCTATAAACCCTTGTTGTTCTTCACTTTCTTCTTTCTAAAGCTTCATAAAATGGCCAACGCTGCTTCCCAAAACCAACTATAATTTTCCATGCACTTACACAGGCAACACAACCATGTTGCTCTGTTGTCGTCTGAGAAAGATCCTGGTTTCTCATACGTTTTCTGCTTTCTCTCTCAATCCTCATACCCCACCACACTCATAATAGACCCCCCGCTATATGAAGAACAATTGCTAGAGTTTCGGAGGACCTGCCAAGAGGTTATCTTGGATGGTGAGAAGTCACTGTCTGCATCAGTGTAGGGGAGGACTGTGTTCATCATTCCAACCACCATCAACCAACATCTGAGGCTGGATGATGAAGAAGGTGAACTATCTTTCCAAAAAGAGGCAGTCAACGGATCATTCCAGCTGATAGGCTATGAAGGTGTGTTGGACCAAAAGAACCAATGAGCCAAGATCAGGAAAACCTCTAAGTCCCACATGCCACTGCAACAACTGCTGAAGACTCCTATCAGCTGTTCTGACAAAGTCTGAAGAACAAAGTCTGAAGATCAAAGAACTGAAGTACAACAGCTGAAGATTGTAAAGTGCTGAAGACAAGTACTGAAGTCTAAAGTACTGATCATACAAGTACTGAAGACTTCAAGTACTGAAAACAAGTGCTGAAGATCAAAAGCTGAAAAACTGAAGAACTGAAGACCTTCTACTGAAGCACAACGTCTGAAGACAAAGACTGAAGACAACAGCTGATGACATCTACTGAAGTTATCAGCTATTACATCATCTGAAGCCAAGTCTGAAGACCAAGTTCTGAAGACTCAGAGTTTGTCACAACAGCTGAAGAAGTCTTCCTCAGTTGTTGTGATGGTTTTTCCCTTTCGGTAGTTTATTTTGTTTTAGTAGTTGTACAACAGCTGAAGAGCTTGTTCTTCAGCTGTTATAGTATCAGTAGTTATAAACGACTGAAGAGTTTGTTCTTCAGTCGTTGTAGGATTTCAGTAGTTTTACTTTTCTCAGTACTTTTAAAAGATAGGAACATTTTTGTAAGAAGATGTCAGCTGTTGATATCTTCAGTAGTTTTATGTTCCGTCAGTTGTAATTTTAATAATCGGTTGATGTCAGAGAAAGGACATCACCACCATCCTTTTGCCGCCTATAAAAGGATGGTGAACCATGCTGTTTTAATTGCCAAAACGTGTTGAGCAATAGAACAATTAATTTTTCGCAGAGCTCTTTTCTCTCTCGATGTTTGTGCTTTTAATTGCAATATCTTTTATGTTCTTGCTATAATTGCTAATTAACGTGCTAAATCCGCTGCAAACCAATCTGATTGATCAAACGAGAGGCTGAGATCCTGTCAAGGTGACTTCTCAGTCAAGATCTTCAGAAAAGGAAAGGTCTCCTCTTAATGGAAGTACCTCCTTAGTATAGTCATCCACTCCATATCAAACAAGCATGGAGGATGGGATCAAGTTCCTGAAAAAACTTTCTTACATAGTCCATAGAATGGTCCAGGGGATCAAGTTTAAGTATTCACAATTTGACTACACAAACTTGCTTGCAAAGTTGGATTCTTTAGAGTATTACATGTTCCCTAGATATGTCCAGCACATTGTTAACTGTGAACTGGGCTCACAGTTAAAATTAGGACAAATAAAGCCATCATCTTTAAGATAATAAGGAAAACCACCGTTGGTTTTTTTGAGGTAGAAACACCCCTTGTCCAAAAAATATTAGAGCTCCCTGCTCAAGGTGACAACTTGGCAGTCCAAGACAATGTTGAACCCACACCTTCTTTATTTTCAGCACCCCAATATCCATACATCACCATCACCTACCAGAAATATCCAAATAAACCCCTACTCAGTCTATTCAGATTGAGCAAGACCCCATATACTCACCTATGCAGGAGGAAGTGGAACCAAGAACTCCCACTTCCCCTAAGGAGTAGACCACTCCCATCAATTCAATGATCAGTGCTAAGGTTCTTCATGCTTAGCCTGATGAGCTCATTATCCAAGTTGCAAGCTTCTACTATAAGTATCAAAACTCAGGTGAATAACTTTAGGGGACAGTTACCATCCCCATCCTTTGGACTTAAACCAACCAATCCCTAACATTTAATTCTATTCTCCTCTCCCACTTAAGGAGATATGAGTACCCCTGATACACCCATATCTAGCCCATATCATCCACCCATAATTGAGGTAGGACTCTCTAAACTTGTTCAAGAGGTCCATATGGAAGAGGATCTAAGTTTCAAAGTGATTACATATTTAAGAGATCAACCATGGCAACCCAGCCCCTTGACACTTCTCATGAAGCTGGCATAGAGCAGGGGAAATCTAGAGCGCAAGACCCAATATCTGGTGGTGAGGGAGATTACTATGTTTACGTTCTCTCATCCCCCTTATGATTTTTTTGTTGAAGATGAGGCGAGTCTGAAACAAAAGGTACAAACATTGACACAAGCCTGCACCTACTTGGTCTCTAAGGTTAGTCACCTGGAATCTCAAGTGGCTACCTTACAAAGCCAAGTCTTTAATCAACAACTTAAGATTACCAATCTCAAAGGAAAGTTAGCTGAGAGGCCTGTCAGGCGTGTTCAGCTAGGTCCACAAGAACCTATGGATGTGGTTGACCTAACCTCTAGCAAACCTATGCAAGTGGGTGATGCTTACAAAAGGGGGAGAAAGTCTTAACTACAAACATAGAACCTGGGAGCATTGCCAGAGCATGGACATTGAGGACTCACCATTCTCACTACCAGTTGTCCACACTTAACAACCTCTTCAAGCCAACATCAATGTGGATGCCTTAATTCAAAGTGTATTTGAGGAGGGTATACAAAGGGCTATGTCTACCCCATCCTACCATGCCGAAAATTCAATAGTAGGATGAAGGTATGAAACTGATAGAAGAGCTTTGGTGCTTTCTAGATATCAGGATCAATAGGAAGTTTTCAACTTCCAAACCCTAATATTCTATGAAATCTTTCCTCTGGTTGACCTGCCTCTTGCTAACCCAAGTCATAACAGGCAAGCTGACAGGTTAGTTGAAAGGATCCAACTGAGGGTGCTTGAAAAGTTTAATATAAGATCCAATCTATATAGACAAAGGGTATCTGGAAAAACTATTGGTCGACTGGATACTGATATAGACCCTAAGATTAGCTTCAAAGGGGTAACCTCATTTGAAGGCCCAGCAGAAGGACTTGTGAACCTTGAGACTACCACTGCTTTAGCACCCAGTACTATAACGGAGATACCAACTGGTGAAAGTATCTCACAGCCTCTCCCTAGCCAGAGCTCAAGTTCATAACAAAGTCAAGAAGGCCAAAGCTCTCTCCACCTTAAGTCACACAGGCCAGTGTTTGACAAAGGGAAAAGGATTCTAACCTCTAAGGAGATTAAGGAGGATCGGAGGGAGAGGAAGAGGAAGGCAAGGGAAGAGAATACAAGAGACCCCTAGCTTTATACAAGCTGCAATCAGGGTTGCCCCTAGGCCAAATACTTAGGAAGATGAGTTAAGGGAAGCCAGATTGAATTATCTGGGGTCTAGGAACTATAACACTAATAAAATAATCTCTCTTCCCTTAGAAGAATTGAATGAGCTGGCTGAGAGTGGAGTGTTAGAAGAGAGGAAGGAGGTTGAGGCTGTTGAATTGCTCCTTAATATCAAAGAAGAAAGGAAACACAAAAGATTGTAAAAAGACTTGTCCTCTATCAAGATCAAGAAAGTCCTGAAGTAGAGACTGTGGCTCTTGAACAAGAAACTCAAGTAGGTAGGGAACAAGATAGACAAAAGATGATAACCTACTTGAGTGCCATAGGTCTCTATCATGTAGTAGCTCTACTCCCTCTATCTTATGAATACATAGAGTTTGAGTAGCTCAAGTAGCTAGAGCAAGAAGTTCTAAAAGAAAAGAAAGCTACTAAGAAGAAGATAAGGGAGGAAGGTGCTAAGTCAAGAGCCACCATCAGAGCTAACCAGAAGAAGTCCACTGATAGAATGAAGAATGTGAGCATCTTGAAGCTGTATGGGTTCTTTGAAAGGAGACTTGGTCTAATGTCTTTATCCACAATGGATGAGCATATTAGAGTCATCAAGCAGATAATTAGGAAGGGTGAGCTGGTAGATTTGCACTATCCACCAAGTCAAGATGCACCTGAAGCTAAGGTCAAGGTTGAACCCCAAGAGACAACACAACCTGTACCTAGTGATGATTCTACCAAAACTTAAGGATGACTTTGAGTCTTGATCTTCATTTGTTTAAAGTACTCATTAAAATCAGGACCATTCCTTTTTTCATCAGTTGGTCCGGTCTCAAAGTACCTAGTCATGTCAAAGAGATCATGTAGAGGAAGGTCAAGCATATTTTGCTAGAAGTATATGTCTTGATCTCCTTGATCTCTTGTGACATACCATATGTCTGGGTTTGTAGAGAAAGCCTAGGACAAGATGGGTCTCTTAGCAATAGGAGGCTTTTCTTGTTCACCCTCAGGATGTTTTGAATCATCTTACGGTGCAGAGGTGTAGGCCTTGGACTTCTTCTTCTTCTTCTTGTCCCTTCAAACAGTCATCCTCTTCCTCTTTCTATACTTCAACTGAGAAGGTTGGTCTTGAGTACCAGTTGTTACTTCTTTATCCTTCTCAGCTGGATCCTTCCCCTTTACATGTTTAGAATAAGAAGGATTAGGACCCTACTATGGTTTAGAAGATGAAGCTGGCTGTGATTTAGCACTAGGTCCAGGTTGTGTTGTCTCTTAGGGTTCAATGTAAAGCCCCATATCCAGAACGCTTACAAATTGGACCGTCATCGCATAAATATATTTAAAACATACATTACTTTTACAACGGAATTTAAAACCTTTCATTAATAATGAAAAACATGTCATTTTAGTACATTACATCATTTGTTTATATTTCAAAATACAATAACATGTCAAAACGTGGATGTCATCCTTAAAACGCTCCCTATAGCTTATGCATCCATGCCTGCAACTCCTCAGCATCAACAAAATACCTGCCAACTATCATGCATACAAAAGTCAGGGACGCTGAGTGAGTTCTAGTTTTATAATAAAAATACTTTACTTCCTTTGAAAACCAAAACTTCACATTCGTTCTTGGTTATACATCATACGTACGCATTGATAATAATTATTATTATCTTCATCACGGTTCGTTCATTCATTCATTCCTTCATTCCTTCTTTCGTTTGTTATTATCGCAAATTATCATATGGATCCCGTCACATGCAATACCCCCGTCCCCTACCGAAGACAGTACCAGGGTACGCGACAAGGAATCCCCTTCGAGTCAATCTCAAGGATTGAACTCCCTTCGAGTCAATCTCAATGATAGCACTCCCTTCGAGTCAATCTCAATGATTGAACTCCCTTCAAGACAATCTCAATGATTGCACTCCCTTCGAGTCAATCTCAATGATATCACTCCCTTCAAGTCAATCTCAATGATTAAACTCCATTCAAGTCAATCTTAATGATTGCACTCCCTTCGAGTCAATATTAGAATACCTTCTAGTCTATCTCAAGGATAGACTCTCCGTGTGCATCCTTCGGGTTAGCTAAACCACACACAGTTGAACTAACGACAACATGATTGTGCACCTCCCTTCGTTTGCTTGCAAGTCTTTCATTCATTCATTACGTTCCACTTTTCATTATTGTTATCTTTCACTTCATTACGTAATACTTTACATTCATTCATTCATACCTCATACCACATAAAGTCATAACATAATACATAATGTACTACATAAAATAATACATACATTTTGAATCACACACGTACACATACACATCATAAACCTCATCACATCACCATGCATACATCAAGCATAAACCATCATATCATAATAGAACCTATGTCAACCATCTACCTCTTAAAACCCTCAGAAAACCCTAAGTCCAAGATGAAGCACAATTAAAAATTTTAGGCGCATGAGCATAAAATTTTCTAAGTAAAATAGTCTGGGCGCATTACAACTATGCAGGCGCATGAGCCCTGCCTAGGCGCATGGGCACTGCTGGGGGCGCATGAACACTTGGGTGCATAGGCACTATTTGGGCGCATGACACAACACTTAGGCATATGGGCAATCTGGGCGCATGGGCCACTGTTTGGGCTCATGGCCTACACTTAGGCGTCTGGGCACATTTCTTGGGTGTATGGCCACTATTTGGGCACATGACCTTGGGCGCATAAGGACAGTTAGGCGCATGAGGTAAGTTGGGCGTATGAGGTAAGTTGGGCGCATGGGAACATTCTAAAATATTTTCTATGCTACAAACACAACCCGAATACTAATCTAACACCTCCCATAAACAAACTTAAAACATACATATACAGAACATCCTTCAAACAACAAGCAGAAAACCCATGGTTACATTTAAAAATGTTGGCTTAGTATGCATAATAGCCCTAACACTTTGAAAATCAGTAAAAAGGGGGTTCTAGAAACTCACCTCGAACAGCCTTTGAGTAGCACACTTCAAATCCGAGATCCATCTTCAAATTCAGCTCCTTTTTGCAGCTTCTTCTTCCTTTCTCTCTCTAGAACCGAGAACTCCTCCTTTCTTCCTTTTTTAGCCGATAGTAAAGGTATGGAAGAAGAAGTGGGCAGCCATACCTTTAAAAACATAAAATAATGGGTTTTGTACTTGTACACTTTATCCCCCTCGACCTATGGCCTTCTAGTTCTATGTCACAGTCTTCTATAATATCAAAAATTCTAGTAGACTTACCAATAGCAGTTTCTACATCAAATGTCTCATCAATACTTCTACTACTAACAGAAAACTTAGCACAGAAAGAAGCAGAAATGAAACTCCTATTAGCACCATAATCAAATCATATATGTACAAATTAAAATTACCAGAAACCTACCTGACATCAAGTCAAAGTCTGCTCTAGCCTCCTCTCGGTCAAGGAAAATGCTCTAACGTTCATCCTCTGTTCTCCTCATTCGGAATCCTTTGCTTTGCCCTAGAGCTCTCAGCCCTTGGCTTCCTGTACTCTCTGCTCCTGTGTCCAATCTCACCACACCTGTAACATCTCATCGCGTGACAATCCCTCGACAGGTGGCCCTCCTTCCCATACTGAAAGCAGAGATTCATCCTCTCTTGCATTCTCCCGCATGCTCCTTCCCACATTTCTTGCATGCATTTACTTCCCCGGTTATCATCCTTCGATCATCTATCCTCACCTTCTTACCACCAGCCTCAAATCCACCATTATCATACCGTCTTCCACTCCTATTCCTAACATAACCCTGCTCCTCCTCTTTGTCCGTTATCGCCACCACCTCTCGCTCATCGTACAAAATCCCTGCCAAATCGACCACCAACCTAAACGTGCTTGGTCAGGCAGCGACCAGATGTCTGCGGATATCTGCCGGTAGTCCTTGAATGTACCTCTTGATCTTTCATGACACAGAAGTCACCTGATCTGGCACCACCCTTGTCATCTCGTTGAACTTAGTCATGTACTGTGGTGTGTCATTGTTACCGCCTGTAGCTGTAGGAACTCTCTCTCAACTTTGTCCAGCTCCCTATTAGGGCAAAACACCTCAACTACCAACCTCTTCAACTCCTTCCACCTCATCCGCCCGACTGCCCTGGTACCCTCAACTTGGACAATGTTATCCCACCAGCACAAGGCCGAGTCCAGAAACGAGTGGGTAGCAAACTTCACCTTTAGCACTCGTGGATATCGAGTACCGCCACCATCTCTCTCAACCAACGGTGAGTAGCCGCATCACTCCTGTTTCCATCAAACTTCAGGGGCTTGCATCTTTGGAATGCCCCATAAATGCATCCCCTCGCAGTTTTCTGCACTGCCTCCTTCTCATCATCACTAGAGACAACCATATCAGTGTCTGGTTGCTCCATATCCCCAGAACCTCCAGCTTCACCCCCTCGTCGGGTGGTTTTCCTCTTCTCCTCCTTCTCTTTTTCCTCGTCTTCCCTCACAGCATGAATAACTTCGGTCACTACGAATGGCAGAATCGTCAGCATGACCTGATGAACCTCCTCAACCATCACCTCCTTCACTGAGGCCCTCATATTGGCGCTCTCATCAACGCCCTCATACTGATGAACCTCAGGACCTATAGGGGTCGTTTCAGCAGCCCTAACCCCTCTCCTTATGGCACGTGTTCCAGCACCACGTCCACCATGCACTCCTCCTCGGGAAGCCTTCGAAGACCTACCACCGGCAATCTACAAACACTACAACATTTGGACCTACCACCGGCAATCTACAAACACTACAAGATTTGAACAACAACATGGTCAATCAAGGCAATAGCTCGGATTATGTCAAGTATAGTAAGTCCCTAATTACAATGGCCAGTTATGATTAGCCACTTACTTTACTCTTCATCCCCCAAGCATTTCCTATCCTAACTACATCAGTATCTAAATCTACACGAAAGCGCACAAGCCATATAACATGCGCACATAATACCGATTAACATTAACTTACATAAAATGTTTACATAAAACCTTTACCTGTAGGCACGTAGCGACTAGGACTGGCATCCCTTTCTTTAGTCCCATTCTCAGTTTAAGATTACTTTTTGAAAATATTTACCCAATTCTCTTAAACTTTGGCTCTGATACCAACTTGTAAGGCCCCGTTTCTGGAACGCTTACAAGTTGAACCGTCATCGCATAAATAATTTTAAAACATACATTACTTTTTCAGCAGAATTTAAAAACTATCATTAATAATTAAAAACATTACATCATTCGTTTATATTTCAAAATACAATAACATGTCAAAATATGGATGCCATCCTTATAACGCTCCCAGTAGCTTATGCATCCATGCCTGCAACTCCTCAGCATCAACAAAATACCTGCCAACTATCATGAATACAAAAATCAGCGACGCTGAGTGAGTTTTAGTTTTATAATAAAAATACTTTACTTCCTTTAAAAACCAAAACTTTACATTCGTTCATGGTCATACATCATACGTACACATTGATAATAATTATTATTATCTTCGTCATCGTTCGTTCATTCATTCATTCATTCATTCCTTCTTTCGGTCATTATTATCGCACATCATATGGATCCCATAATATGAAATACCCCCGTCCCCTACCGAAGACAGTACCAGAGTACGCGACAAGGAATCCCCTTCGAGTCAATCTCAAGGATTGAACTCCCTTAGAGTAAATCTTAATGACTGCACTCCCTTCAAGTCAATCTCAATGATTGAACTCCCTTCGTGTCAATCTCAATGATTGCGCTCCCTTCGAGTTAATATTAGACTACCTTTGAGTCTATCTCAAGGATAGACTCCCCGTGTGCATCCTTCGGGTTAGCTAAACCGCACACAGTTGAGCTAGCAACAACATGGTCATGCACCTCCCTTTGTTTGCTTGCAAGTCTTTCATTCATTTATTACATTCTACTTTTCATTATTGTTGTCTTTCACTTCAATACAAAATACTTTACGTTCATTCATTCATACCCCATACCACGTAAAGTCATAACATAATGCATAACGTACTATATAACATAATGCATACGTTTTGAAAACCGTTTAATAAAGAAAGATAACACATCACACACATACACATACATGTCATAAACCTCATCACATTACCATGTGTACATCAAGCATAAACCATCGTATCATAACAGAACCTATGTAAACCATTTACCTCTTAAAACCCTCAGAAAACCCTAAGTCCAAGATGAAGAACAATTAAACATTTCAGGCGCATGAGCATAAAATTTTCTAAGTAAAATAGTCTGGGCGCATTACAACTATACAGGCGAATGACCCCTGCTTTGGCGCATTGTTGGTACACATGTCCCCAGTTCTAGTCTAGTGAGCTTAACTGTTATAGAACTTCTTCTTGTAACACATATGTAAAGTTTCATTATTATAATGAGAATCTCTTCCTTTATATGTATTGAGTGTTTACAAGTTATATCTTTTATATTATTTATTGATACACGCATATATGACCATGTTATATAGGTTTACAGTTGTGAGACATAGTTCTGAATCAGTAATGAGTCAAGAATGTGTTTAACTAAATGTCCTGATTCAGTCGCACGACTGGACCATGTGAATGGTCCAATCACACGGCTGAACTAGGTGATTGAGTCAATCGCACAGTTGAGTCGTGAGACTGACTCAAGCGTACGAATGAATCAATCGTAGGACTCAGTCGC
>BJCO01468632.1:0-13261 GCA_018326465.1 Flaveria floridana | reverse complement strand
TGAACAACTTATATGGATATTTTGTTCAGGGATATTATTTGTAATGTTGTTTAAGTTGGTTAAATAACATTAACTAATAGAAGTGTGTGTGTATAAGTTATATATAATTAAAGGGCTAATTACATAACTTATATCTAATTTTAATTTAAAAAGGTGAAATGCAAAAGGGTTTTGGGGGGAAAAAGAACCAAGGGTTCGGCCCACCCCTTTGGCAGCCCCCTTTTTTGAGTTTTCATTTGGGGGTTTTTGCTAAGAGCTGTTCATAACACACACACACACTCATTTTAGATCTCTCTCTCTCAATATCTCATATGCAAAAAGAGTCACAAACACATAAATCTTTCTTTTGGAAGAAGGATCTTATGGCTGGAACAAAGGATTAACATCCTTGTTGGATGTTCACGGCTGGAACAAGCTTCCAGCAGCCTTCATCACTCGTTTTTGGTGTCAAAATCCTAGCAACATGGGTGTTTGCTTAAGGCTTGTGGGTATGGATGCTTGAGGACACCTCTTCTTGGTGTTTTGGCTGCTCAAGAACATCACTTTCTTCATCTTCATCTCGGTTTTCAGCAGCCAACTAAAGGTAGTTTGTAATACTTGTTTTGGGTTGTTATTTCTTATAGATAGCTAGTTCAAACACATATATAAGATCCTTATGATTTGGGTTTGTTGAAACAATGAAATGAACTTAACATTTCAGATTATAAAACATGAAATTAAGAGTCTAATCCGCTGCGTTTTCTTGGTTTAAATGGTTAAACTAGTTTGTTAAAGGCCAACAAACCCATCATAAGTATAGGGTGATGCACCTAAATAGTGCCCATGCGCCCAAGTGGCTCATGCTCCTAAGTGTTGACACAATCAAGTATTGGCTCATGCATCAGCATAGTGGAGAAACGCCCAAACAGTCCTCATGCGCCCAAATGGTGACTGGTCCATAGTACGAAATAGGATCCTTGTCATTCGACCCCGGAATTTATGAGGCTTTGTGCTTGGAATGGTGGCTTCGGGCCACAGGCTTTGTGCCAATTAGTATTGAGGCTTTGTGCCCGAAGTGGTTGCATCGGGCCACAGGCTTTGTGCCCGAAGTGGTTGCATCGGGCCACAGGCTTTGTGCCAATTAGTATGGAGGCTTTGTGCCCGGAATGGTGGCTTCGGGCCACGATGGGGGAAAAGCTTGACAGGATCTATAATCAGTACGAAACGAGCAAAATGATAAAGTATGAAACGAGCGAAATGATAAAGTACGAAACGAACAAAATGATAAAGTATGAAACGAACGTTAACGAAAGATAGTGATAAAGTACGAAACAAACGTTAATGAAAGATAATGATAAAGTACAAAATGAACGAATAAGTGAGATAAGGAATAAAGAATAAGGTTATGCCTTATTGCATGAACGATGAATTAGGTAATTTGCTGAGGATGGCGCACGGGGAGGCTACTCGGCAGGACAAGACTGGCATCCATTCGAGCATCTTATTATTGTTGTTTTGTAATGCAATTAACGAATGTTTTCTTATGTAACTAAACAATGTTGTATTTCATAACAACAATAATTTATCAATGAAATGAATGGGGTTTTGATAATGAAATTCCGCTGCAATGTTTTTTATGAAATGTATATTATTATGTATGTTTAGTGCTATGAATGACAAACTATGAGGTGCCCGGGATCGAGGATTTACATTTTAGTCACATGGTCTTCCTTTATCTTCTACACCATCTTTCAAAGATTAGACTTGACCTTCAATATTTTAGAAGTTTTGACAACTTCAGAAGTTTTGGAGACTAGACCTTCTAAAGATCTAGCATCCACTATAGTAGGCTTTAGTTCTTCGGAAGCATTCTTTCTTCTGAGACCAATTTTTCTTCCGAAGGCAAGTTTTCACTTGTCTTCTTCTTCACTTTGAAGCTTCCGAAAGGAAGATATTTTCCTTCTGAAGCTATCATCTTCTTCTATTGCTCAGAAGTTTTCCTCATAGTCATGTGGATAGTGTTTTTGATTGTAGATGCAATCCTTAGCAATATGAGAAGTACTACCACATATGACACATTCATCTGGCTTCCTTCTGAGAGTCTTCTTTTGAGTATAAGGCTAAACTTGATCACTTTCCACTTCCATCCTTATCTTCACAGATGTGTTGCAGGCTTCATAGGGTGAGGCTTGCTCTTGCAACCGGATAGTTCAGGTTGTGTAGCAGTGGTGCATAGCTGATCAGCCTTCTTTTGTTCACAAGGATGAGTTGGACATGAAGTCGAACTCTTGGTACTAGAGTCCATAGTTGAGTCTTCAACCTTCACCACTTTAAATCCTAAAGAGATAAACACTTGTTTCTGCTTGGAGTTGAAAGTGGCCTTGATTTCTTGAGCCTTCTTTAATTTTCTCTTGGCTGCTCTGATCAAGTTCTTCCTTTTGGACTTGGTCATCCCTGATTATTTCCTCTCCTCAGGAGATAGTGACCCCTTCTTCGAATGATCTTCCTCACTCACCTTAGATCCATCCTTCACTATCTCCTTTTCAACTTCATCCTCTTCTTGAATGGGGTCTATGAGGAGAATCTCATCTTGACAAGTTCCACACCTTGGAGATCTTACAGATAATAGAGTGTGTGGAGGAGCTATCTCATTAGATCGCAGTCCCTGCTTATTCTGATAACAAATCTTTGCATGCAAGGATGGGGATATAACGTTCTTGAAGGTATCTTCTTCAAGAACATATTTTTCTACCCTGTCTTTGTTGATCACAAGCTCAGTCTGGAATTCAGTTAACTTGGTAATGAGATCATTGATTTGAGTCTTGTAGTTGGTGTGTTCATGCTTAAGAGTTGAAATGGTTTTCTTTAGTTCTTCTTTATTAAGTTTATAATCATTTTTAGCTCTTTTAAAATCAGCTTTTAAGATGCTTAAGGATTCTAGATCAGATCACATTTCCAAGTTATAGGACCTGTATCTATTAACTTTGGCAATACATTCAGGAGTACAAAGATGTTCTAATACCTTGGCTTCTTCATTATCAGCCATCGATGCTTGGTTTGGATATGCATCTTCAACCAAAAAGTTCCAATCAAAGCCTCCTTTTACAATGGCAACTGCAGCTTGCTGCTTGGGCTTCTCAGTCTATGGAGCTCCATTAGTGTAGTTTTGTCTACTTTGTACTTGGCCACCATTTGTCCTTGGTGCCTTGCACTCCCTAGTAAATTGTCCCATTTGGTTACAGTTGTAACACGTCACCTTGCATTTGTCCTACCTAAACTTTCTACTGGTTGCATTACTAGGAGACTTCCTGCCCATCCACTTATAGAACTTCTTGGCTCTATGAGTGAGAAGAGCCTATAAGGTTTACACTTAAAGGCTGATGCAACCAATGAAACCAAAGAGATTCTAGCTTGCATGCATGAAGCGCAGAGTAAAGTTACTCAGGAAGTTTTACACAGCTCAGTGAAAAATAAGCTAAGCATCTTCTAAAACCAAAGACCAAATATTCCAAAGCCAAAGATGAAGTCTTTCGAAGCTTCAGAGACAAAGTATTTTGAAGCCAAAAACTGATTTCTTCCAAAGGTAGAGAAGACATGCTTTCTCTGATCACCTTTTCACAAAAAGTTGAACTACTTTTTGCTACCACTCTGAAGACTCACTAACTTAGATAAGCTGGTGAAAGTTCCATGCTTTTATCAACTGTAGATTATGGTCTGTGGTCTGTAACTTTTTACTCTTGTACTTTTTATTATTTTGTAATGTATTAGAATGTGAGCTATGGCATGTCATAGCCACAAGTCAAAAGGGAATCTGCGTTTTGACTTCACATTGATCTTGTTCTCTAGATTAGTGTTTTCAACTAGCTTTCAAAGTATAACCGGATGTAGGATGTAGTATAAAGTATCTTAGGTTCTTCAATTTGTTTTCATGCTTTGTAACACTTGTAATAGAACTTGAGAGTAATATACAACATTCTTCAAAACCATGCTCATCTTTTTATTATTCTTGTTCTGTCTCTTACTTAATTTTGTTATTAGTATCTTTAACTTAAACTTGGTTCCCAATTTGATTTGTTAAGTGTTCAAAATCTCTCCTCGTTGTTAAACTGATTGTACTGACCCCCCTTGTGGTCCTACAATTGGTGAGCATTTTAGGCTCTCGATTATAAGATCTCACCATTTTAAATCCCTTTAGTTTTATAAAATACTTAACAACTCAAATGGCAGCTATCATAAAGGCTGATATGGAAACCGATACTATGACAAAGTCTCCACAGAACACTCCTGATGACTTTGACACTTGGTGCCAAATAATGGAAGGCTTTATCAAATCTAAAGACTCCAGGATGTGGGGATATTTTGTCTCAGGACCTCATGTACCATGCACCTCTTCAGCTGCTGGTGGTGGTGGCATGATACCAAAGGAAGTGGCTGAAAACTCTGAAGAAGACTGGAAGAAGATTGATGTAGATCAGAAATCCATGACCACCCTTCAAACTACTACTCCAAGCTCTATCTATAATGGCTTCAAGAAGTGCAAAATTGCTAAGCAATTATGGGATGCACTGAAGCTCATGTATGAGGGGTCTAATGAAGCAAAAGAGAATAAGAAAGGCATCTTGAAGCCGTAGTTTGAGAACTTCACCTTCAAGATAAGTGAAACCATGACTCAACAATACTTTAGGTATGTTGAGATTGTGGATAATCTAATGGATGTGGGAGTAACACTTGAGAAGAGGGACATCTTGAGGAAGTTTATGCCCTCTCTTCCCAGATAATGGACATGCTATTGTTTGGTCATTAAGAGGACTGAAAACCTCAAGACACTTACTCTCATTGAAGTGTATGGTATCCTCAGTGGGTATCGGATGGATATGAACTTGCAAAATCCATCTGGCAACTCCAACAATCAGTAGAGTTCAGCCCTTCATGTAGTTGAAATGGATTGTAGAGAACCATAACATTATCTTATCTGCTACCCTAACAACTCAAAAAAGGGTTCTTTCATCACCCTCCTTGAGACACCAAGGGAGAACTACATCCTGTTGATACATGTAAATGTACCTAGTCTATGAGCTTGAATGTAAAAGTCTTTCATGTCTTACACATGTGTAATTGATGTAGTGGTTTGAATGAATGATATAAAGTGCATTGTGATATTTGATTTATATTTTGATTATGTCATGATATCATTATATTGAATGTGTTGCACATGTATGAACTAACTATATAGGTTTGATGTTGTTTCATAGTTCATGCTAATGGCCCATGCTAATGGACCATACGCATGAATTCATCATGCTTATGGACTAGTCGCATGACTGAACCAGGAGACTGGATCAGTCGTACGATTGAAACATAAGACTGACTCAGTCACACGACTGAACATTCAGTCGTGCATATGACTCAATCGCATGATTCAGTCGCACGAATAGCTTATTCGTACGATTTAACTCATTCGTACACTTCATTCGCACGACTGAAGACAGGAAACCTATAAATACCACTTAATTCGTGGAAAAATGTAACAATTGAAAACACTTTGAATACTTACGTATCCTAGCCGTCGAGAGCGTCCCTGTTCGTCAATCCAAGTTCATAGTTCGTTTATGATCTATTCTTGTTTGTTCTTAATGTTTGTTTCATCGTAGGATTGATCAGATTGTTGTTCTCACTGATTGGATCGCCAATCAAATAGGATTCCGTACTATTTGATCCGGTTTCACGCATTATTAGTTAGTACTCCGTACGTACATGGTCCTAACACATCCAAGGAAGCCCATTCTAAGAGACAAGCTCTTCACAAGCCTTTGTGTCTTCTGATAAACTTGAATTGTATCCATCCAGATGATCTAGAGTACATGGAGATAGTCCAACAAACTTGAATTGTATCCATCCAGATGATCTAGAGTACATGGAGATAGTCCAACAAATGACTCTTCTCACTCATAGAACCAAGAAGTTCTACAAGATAACAGTGAGGAAGTTTCCCAGCAATGCAACGAGTGGAAAGTTTGGGCTAGATAAAAGCAAGGTGAAGTGTTATAACTATAACCAAATGGGACACTTTGCTGGAGAGTGCAAGGCAGCAAGAATAAATAGTGGTCAAGCACAAACTAGACCAAACTACACTAATAGAGCTCTCTAGACTAAGAAGCCCAAGCAGCAAGCTGCAATTGCTATTGAAGAAGGAGGCTTTGACTGGAGCCTTCAGGTTGAAGATGCGTCTCCACACCAAGCACTGATGGCTAAACATGAAGAAGCCAAGGTATTAGAACATCTTTGTATACCTGACTGTATTACTAAAGTTAAAAGATATAGGTCCTATAACTTAGAGATGAGATCTTACCTTGAGTCCTTAAACATCTTAATGCTGATTTTAAAAGAGCTGAAATGATTATAAACGTACGATAGAAGACATAGAGAAAACCATTTCAACTCTTAAGCATCAATACACCAACTACACGACTCAAGTCAAAGATCTCATCACTAAGTTAACTGAATGCCAAGCCGAGCTTGTGATAAGCAAAGCCAGGGTAGAAAAATATGTTCTTGAAGAAGACTCCTTTAAGAACATAATATCCTCATCCTTGTATGCAAAAGTTTGTTACTAGAATAAACAGGGACCGGGATCTACTAAGATAGCTCCTCCACATACTCTACTATCTATAAGATCTCCAAAGCATGGAACTTGTCAAGATGAGCTTCCCCTTATAGACCCCAGTAACAAAGAGGATGAAAAGGAGATAGTGAAGGATGAATCTGATATGAGTGAGGAAGATGATCCTAAGCAGGGTCACTATTCTCTTGAGGATGGGAAAGAATCTGGGATGACCAAATCCAAGAGAAAGAACTTGATCAAGGCAGCCAAGAGAAGATCAAAGAAGGCTCAAGAGATCAAGGACACTTTTAACTCTAAGGAAAAACAAGTCTTTTTCTCTGCAGGATTTGAAGTGATGAAGGCTGAAGACTCAACTAGAACTCTAGTAGTAGGAGTTCTATTTCATGTCCAACTCATCTTTGTGAAGAAGAAAAGGCTGATCAACTATGTACCACTGCTACACAGCCTAAACCATCCAGTTCCAAAAACAAGCCTCGCCTAAAGAGGCTTGCTGCATCATTTGTGAAGATGAAGATGGAGGTGGAAAGTTGTTGGTCCATCATGATCGAATAATAGTGCAAATGATGAATAACACTCACAAATCCCACTAAGGTTACACTCAAACAGCCATCTAAACAATTGTTTTCAAAAGAAAACAATGATAATCAAAACCATGATCATAAGAACAAAACAAAGCTCAAAGATGATTAACAAAGTGATTTCCAGCCACAAAGTAAATAAGAACAGAATTGCAAAGATGAATATTCGTATTAGGGTTGTGCAAAACTTGCACATAAATTTTGATCATTACAATATATATGCAGTTTGTAGTTTCGCTAACAGTTTTGCTGGATAGTGAAACTGTCCTGACAAGGGTTTAGTTTCAGCCGGCTACGAAACACAGTTTCGCCAGGTGACCTAAGTCAGCTGACTACGAGCGAAACTATAGTTTCTCTCATAGTTTTGCTGTGTCAGAGAAACTATTCTAAACACAAAAAAACCTACAAAATTACATAATAGAAATAAACTAACATAACCTATTACATATATAGCAAAATAAACCTAAAAACTATGGTGAGTCCAACCTACTCTTGATCTTCAATACTCCCCCTAGGTTGGTACTCACTGGCTTGATCTTGATATTGATTGTCTGCTCTAGCCTGTTCACCATCAGCTCCAGCTTTCTCTATTTTGTCTTGTTCAGATCAAGCTACATTTTCTTCTTCTACATGTGCACTTACATGAAGTAATTGCTTTGCAAGATCCTGCACATTCATCCTGACGTCATCAGCTTGTATAACTTTGTTAGTTAGCTCCCTGACTTCTTCTCTCATGCCACAAGCTTTTTAACCACCCTCATAAATAGGCTAGCTTCGGTTCTTGTTTCAGCTCCAACTCCAGCCTTTATGTGATTTTCACATAACACCTTCAAGTCTTCATCACCAAACAGAAAGACTTCCATCGGATCAAATACTCTGCTTCCCTATTTTTGTTGTCATAAAACCATTTCACAAAGTTTTGTAGCATCAGGGGAAGTGGATTGGGTACTCTAACTCCATTCACTGTTTTGGCAGGCTTCAAGTTTAACACAATCTTGCCCTTGCCAGTGGCCCAATCCAAGTCTTTCTTCCTTCTCTCTGGCTTCATATATCCAAACGCTACAAAGTTTTCATCTAAACCCTTCGTCATCTCCTTCTCAAGTAACATTGCCCTCTCAGTCATATCGGCATCTATAAGAGGAATCTCAGCCAACCTCCTCAGATCCCACCTAGGCAAGGTTTTAAAAGCCTTCCTTTTGATCAAGTAGTAGATCTTTCCTCCTCGCCTCTTGATCATGAATAACTTTAGATCGGCATTGTACTTCCAACTGATTATCTTCTTGTTTGACTCCCTCTTGGTGTTGTACTTCCAACTGATTATCTTCTTGTCTGACTTCCTCTTGCTTGGCTTTTGAATGTTTTGGAACAAAGGAGTTAGCTCTTCAGGCTCCCTTTCCTTAGCAAACTAGGCATCCTGAGTTATCTCTATCACATCACCTTCAGTTGACCCTCTTTGAGCCACATAAGTTGCTGGGAGTTCATCCACCTCGTAAAATTAGGGTTCAGAGTCATAATCAATTAGCTGTGCATCTTCCTACTCAGCTTCATCCTACAATCTCATCTCTACCCCCTTCTCTTTGCTTCCCTCTCCTTCACCTGCTATCACCTCTTCTCCTGTCAAATTAGTGACAAGGTCTAATCTCAAGTCAATGCATCTAGCCTCTTCAATCTTAGTCTCCTTTCCTTTTGAACCTTCTACATCAGCATCATTCACAACCTTAGTTTTCATAGCAGAACCTCCTGCACCACTGCAACCAGCATTGTTTCCCCTAACCTCAACATCTATATCAGCAGGATCACTTGGGCCCTCTCATTCCTTTGATGAAGTTCCCACTCTTACAAATGAATACTTGGATGTGTCTGTTAGATCATCAAGCTTATCCTGGGTGATCTGATTAGGCAGGCCGGTAGCTGCTTTCATTTCATTCATCTCGGTCAACAATCTCTTGATCAGCCTTGGTTGGTCTAATAGCATAGACTTCATACCATCTATAATTGTATGCTTTTCATTCTCTCTCAACTCTTGATTCATCATCTTTTTTTCATCATGCTTAATTCATTTGCCAAGGATGCATTAACATTTTGAATCACATCTTGGTCTAGCTCCGACCTTGCATCTCTTCTACCAAGAGTTTTAGAGAAAGCTTGTTGTTTATGCTTTGTTCTTCTCTTAGTAAGATTGGTAGCTTCTCCCTGATCTGCTTTCTTTTTTTATCTCCTCTCCCTTTATTGCCTTATCTCCTCCTCAACTTCATCAATTTCAGCATCCAAATCATACTCCTTTTCTTTAGCATACCTCTTTCTTTTCTTTATTGCCTCCTCCTTTTTCTCCCTGTTTTCCTCAGCATTCTTATTCTCATTCTCAATTAACCTTCTAATATAGTTTCATTTGTCCACTGGATACATATTCTCCTATAAATGAGTTATCTTCCCGCTGAAATCATGTCTAACAGCTAAACACTCAGCAACGAACCTTGTGTTCATCTGTGGTAGCCTCTTAATTTCTCCATGTCTTGGCACGTTGGAAATTAAATCATCTATCAACCTTTGGACAAACCTTAGGTATATTAGCCATTTGTCTTTCTTCAGGGCCATTATGTTTTCAGTCATGCTGTCAAAGATTAGTTTAGCTATGTTGGCCTTTTGACCTCTGCAAAATATAATCATTGCCCTGGCCCAATGTATATTCAGCCCGTCAGAACCTCCCTTCTCATGATCCAAACACAAAATAAAGACGTGGGCAATGTATCTCCATTCCTTTGACAGAAGAGATTTCTTGATTTCCTTCTTAGATCCAAATGGAGGCCCTTCATACCCAATACTCCTAAATGCCTCTAGAACTGTAACCCTGTTTCCAGAGACCTCACAGTTGGACAATCATCACATTATTACATAAAACAATACATGATTCATAAAATAAATAGTGGAAGTAAGTTAACAAAAACCATTCGTTTCATTGATAATTACTGTTGTTAAGCAATACAACACTGTTTATAAGTACAAAAGCATCTATTAATTGCATTACAGGCAATAATAATATTATGCATGAACGGATGCCAGTCTTGCCTTATCGAGTATCTTCCCCCGTGTGCCATCCTCAGCAAAATTATCTGCCAACTGAAAATGCATAAAAGTCAGCATTGCTGAGTGAGTTCTAGTTTTAGAAGTAATAAAATACCTTATGCGTTTTATATACGAAAATATACTTCTAAATAAAATACTTTACTTTCATAATTGAGCACACATCATACGTATATCCAAACAATATTAATTGTTTATTTCGTTCTTTCGTACTTTCATTCTTATCTTTTATCATCATATGCGTACTTTCGTTTCGTACTTTTCACCATCTTTACTTTCATTAACATACTTTCGTTTCGTACTTTTCACTATCTTTACTTACATTTCCATACTTTCATTCGTACATCTTTTACTTTCATACGAATAGATGTACGATACCCCAAACATTGTGCACGAAGTTAGTGCTGGACCTGAGGTCTACAAATAGACCCCGAACATTATGCACGAAGCTAACCTAGTCATTTAGGGTATGTCATCTCTCCCTTTTATCCGGGCCAATGTGAAATACCCCATACATTGTGCACGAAGCTGATACTGGGCCTGAGGTCTACAAATAGACCCTGAACATTGTGCACGAAGCTGACCCAATCACCAAGGGTATGATAGAAGGATCCCATCAATCTCAATGATTGACCCTGTATGCATCCTTTGGGTTATTTAAACCGCACATAGTTGAGCTAACGACAACATGGTCGTGCACCTCCTTTCTCTTTGCTTGCAAGCCATTCTTCTTATCATTACGTTCCACTTTTCATCTTTGTTATATTTCACTTCTTTACGTTATACTTTACATTCATTCATACATACGTCATACTACGTAAAGTCATAACATAATACATAACGTATTTAATACAATATATATGCGTTTTCAAAAACCGTTAAAAGATAACATACATTCATATATATACAGCACATCATCATACACTCTTTAATCATAGACATCACATATTCATGCTTAAAATAGACAATTATAGTCCATAAGTCAAACTATTGTCAAACCCTAAAAATCTGATTTTCCAAAATTCTAGAAAATTTTCTTAGTGTTCAAGCGCATGGGCACTATGTAGGCGCATGAGCCCTGCTTAGGCGCATCAGCACTATTTGGGCGCATGGACTCTACACATAGGTAACTTCAGCCTAACCTTTAGGCGTATTCACTGTTCAGGCGCATAAGCATTTACTTAGGCGCCTGAGGAAAAATTAGGCGTATGGACACTATTGGGGCACATGACCCCTAACACCTAGGCATCTAGGAAAATACTTAGGCGCATGAACCACTGTTCAGGTGCATGGATTTACAATTAGAAATTTTAAGGCAATACTTGGGTGCATGGGGTACTATGTAGGCGCATGGGAGTACTGTTTGGGCGCATGAGCCCATACTTAGTATTTTCAGACCATATTTTGGGTGCATGAACCCTATTTGGGTGCATGACCCCCACTTAAAGCTTTTCTAAGGCAATTATCAGGCGCAGGGCCCTGTTTGGGCGCATGGCCATCTACATACATGTTTCTAAGTTATTTTTCAGTCCCAAACATTATCTTAGTATGTTCTAAGCTTGTTACTACCATTCTAAACATCAATAAAGCATTAACAACCCTAAAACATAAAACACATATACATATACATACTGTTACATATATATCTTTTGTAAAAATGTTTTACATGCATTTTCAGCCCTGAAAAAGTTTAAAAACATATAAAAGTAGGGTCTAGAAACTCACCTTTTGCAGCTTTAAAACAACTTCTTCGAATTCAAGCTTTCCAAGAGTTCTAATACCAAAGACACCAAGAACATATATATCTGGACACACGTAAACAAAAAAGTACACATAGAACTCGGTTCTAAAGCTAAAAACTCGGTTGAAACTGAACATTTACAAGAAAATCTTACCTTTTTGCAGTTTCTTCTCCTTCTTCTCTCTAGAAATCGATAAAACTCTACTCTCTCTCTCTAAAATTACGAAAGCAGTGATGTAACAGAAGTTATGGGCGGCCATGCCCACTTTAAACATAGTAATAATATTATTTTGTCCTTTTTACACTTTAGTCCCTCCACTTTTGTCCCTTCTCATTTTCTTGAAGATACTTTTATCTTTCTTCCCTTATTATCTATCCCTTCTTTTATTTTTTGTCAAAAATTTCCGGGTGTTACAAGTCCACCCCCCTTAAAGAGGTTTCGTCCCCGAAACCCGTCACTCTTCGAATAACTGTGGGTAATGCTCTCTCGTCGCTTCTTCAGTCTCCCACGTAGACTCCTAAACCTTTCGATGTTTCCACTGCACACGCACAGTGGAACCACTTTATTCCACAGTCTCTTCTCTTTTCGATCTATGATTGCCACTGATTGCTCTATATAATTAAGCCGTTCCTCCACCTCGATATCCTCCAGTGGGACAATCATGTCTTCATCGGCTAAACATTTCCTCAGATGAGATACATGGAATGTCGGATGAATTCCACTTAACTCATCAGGTAGCTCTAACTTATATGCCACCTCTCCTACTCGAGCCATGATTCGGAAAGGTCCTATATACCTCGGGCTCAGTTTACCTTGCTTCCTAAACCGAATAATTCCCTTATAAGGTGAGACCTTCAACATAACTCAGTCGCCCACCTTGAATTTGATCGGTCTAGGCCTCTTGTCGGCGTACGACTTTTGTTTATAATTCACTGCTTTTGTCACACCCCGGGCCTAGAGAGGCGGGACGTACCGATCAGTAAACAACAACCAAAATGCAGCGGAAACTAAATGGTTTATTACAAAGCGTCACATAATATTTACATTAAAATATTGGCCTTGTTTCAATTCACAAGGTGCTTCAATCTACAATCTCTAGGTATCATGGTCAATCTCCTGGTCAATATTTCTTGAGGCTTCAGTAACTAAGGCTTCTAAGCTCAACTTTTGTCTTCAACCTCTACCCTCATATCTTGCTTTGGATTTGGGTAACTTCTATAGCTCAACTATTCTCCCTAGCTGTACCTGAAGACATGCTC
>BJCO01468623.1:0-13250 GCA_018326465.1 Flaveria floridana | reverse complement strand
CATTGGTCTTCTATTAGCCGTATTAGTGTTTGGTCATCAGCATTAGTTAATGTGGATGAGCAAACACTTGGCCGTATTTGTTGCTGGTCATCCGCATTAGTTAATGCGGATGAACAAATGCCTTGTCTGCATTTCATCGGCTGTCCGCATTAGTTAATGCGGATGAACAAATACTTGTTAGCATTTGTTCTTGGTCATCCGCATTAACAAATGCGGATAGCCGACACTTGTATTTTTCTTTTTATGCAGGATCTTCTTCATGCGCATTTCTTCTTGGACTTGGGGAGAAACCAGCAGAACAACTATCCACCTCTTGAATTGGCATGTATGATCCTTTCATGGTCCAACACTAAAAATGTTAGAGCTCATTGCTCAAGGTGACACCCTAGCAGTACCAGATAGTGTTGAACCCACACCTTCCACTTCAACACCACCCACACAGCCTCAAATAACCCTCACCTACCAAAGAAGATCCAAACAAACTCGTGCATAAGTTATTCAACCTGTGTAGACCCCCATATCACCACCCATACAGGAAGAAGTGGACACTGAAGCTCCTACTTCTCCTGAGGAACAAACCACTCCCATCTCACCAATGATCAGTCCTGAGATTCTTTATGCTCAAGCTGGTGAGCTTATCACCCATGAAGTCTTAAGCCTTCACTCAGAGCCTTAACACTCTGGTGAACAAACATCAGGGAAAAGTTACCATCCCAAGCCTCTAGATCTAAACCAGCCAATGCCCAACCTTGAATTCTATGATGATGAGGATATGGCACTCAGTGCATACCATGAATCTCTCTTCTCTTTCACTGCTCAAAGAGAGATGAGTATTCCTGAGTCACCTATATCTAGCCCACATCATCCACCCCCTACTGAGGTGGATCTTCCAGAATCTGTTCAGGAGATCCATATGGAAAAGGCTCTCACTTTTGAAAGTGATTACATCATTAAGACCTCAACCATGGAAACCCAGCCCATTGACACTTCAACTGAAGCTTTTGGTGAGCAGGGGAAAACCAGCAGCCAAGAATAACAAGCTGGTAATGAGGAAGAAGACTTAGGTCCAATTATCTCATCCCCAATGATTCTACTACTGACGATTAGAGGAATCTCAGACTAGAGGTGCATTAACTGATAAAAATATGCACCTATTTAGTCTCTAAGGTCAGTCACTTAGAATCTCAAGTGACTACCTTGTAAAGGAGGGTGAATGATCAGCAACTTGAGATTTCTGATCTCAAGGAACAACTAGCTAGGAAACCCTTTAGGAGGAATCAACCAGGAACAGAAGAACCTAAGGATGTGATATACTTAACCTCCAGCTCACCTATGCAAGTGCATGATGCTACCAAAAAGGGGGAGGAAGTTGTCACAATGATAAGGACCTGTGAGTCCTTCTCAGAGTATGGACACTAAAGAATCTCCAACCTCACTTATAATTGTCCACACTCAGCAACTTCCTTAAGTTCACATTGATGTGGACTCATTCATACAAAGTTTGGTTGAGGAGGGAATACCAAGGGCAATGTCAACCCCACCATATGGAGCTGCAAATGTTATTCAAGGGTGGAGGTATGATACTAATAGAAGAGCCCTAGTACTACATAGATTTCAAGGACAACAAGAAGTCTTAAATGTTCAGAACTTGAACTTCTTGTTGGATTCTTTTATGCCCAAGACACATAGAATATTGATGTGGTTAGTACGTAATGATCCAAGTCGGGTCATGCCCAATAACAAGCTTAGAAAACACCAATATAAATATTTAGTTGATGATATGATCATGCAATTAAATATATACACCAATATAGAAAATGGGTTTTCTATATAAATTGCATATGAGATGAAACAACTTATAAGGATATTTTGTTCATGGACATTATTTGTAATGTTATTTAAGTTGGTTAAATAACATCAAATAATAATAAAAGTGTGTGTATAAGTTATATAATTAAAACGTTAATTAGATAACTTATAATTGTAATTAATTAAACAAAATGTAAAAGGGTTTTTTAGGGGAAAACCACAAACCCTTCTAATTTTCAGCCGCCCCTTTAAGGGGTTCTAGGCCTTTTGTTTAATTAATCTCTTCTTCTTGAAAACACACACACATCCTCTCTTTCTCTCTCTCACATGCAAAGGACCAAGAACCCACTTTCACTCTATCTTCTTCAAAGATTTCAAAGCTGAAAATTTGATTTTCAGCTCTTCTTGGTTCGAGTTTGATGCTCAAATCCTAGCAACAAGGTGTTTGCATGATGCTTGTGGGTATGGATGCTTGAGGACACCTATCCTTGGTGTTTTGGTCATTCAAGAACCTCATCTTCTTCATCAAAATCATGATTTTTAGCAGCTTTACAAAGGTGGTTTGTATATCTTGTTTTGGTTGTTATTTGTTCTTGATAGCTAGTTCATACACATATAAATGATCCTATATTTTGGGTTTGTTAAAATCAACTTATGTGCCTTAATTTTCAGATTATGAATCATAATATTAAGGTCTTATTCTGCTGCGTTTTCATGTTTAAATGGTTAAACTACTTTGATAATGGTCCAACAAACCCAACACTTCTATGACAGTCTTTCTCTAGTCAATATGCCACTAGCTAACCCAACTCAAAATAGGCAAGGTGACATATTGGCTGAGTGAGTTGAAGACAGGATTGTTAAAGAACTCAGACAAAGAAGAAGACAACTACAAACAGGTAATATCATTGGTCAACTGGAGGTTGAGATGGAACCCAAGATTAGCTTTGAAGGGGAAACCTTGAGTGAAGGTCTAGTGACAGAGCCTGTGAGCATTGTCATAGAAATAACTACTTCAACATCCTTCAGCCTAACTGATGCAACAATTGGTGAAGGTGCTTCACAACCTCCCTCTAGCTAGAGCTTGACTTCTGAACCAAGCAATAAAGGTCAAAGCTCTCTCCACCCTGAGTCACCAAGGCCTATGAGTGAAAAAGGGAAGAGGAAAATGTCCTCTGAGGAGATTGAGGAGAAGGAAAGATAGAGGAAGAGGAAGCTAAGGGGAGAGAGTTCAACTGGTTTCTCTGGCTTTATGGAGCAGCAATTGAAACAGCCCCCAGGCCAAATACTCAAGATGATGAGTTGAGGGCTGCCAGATTGAAGTATTTGGGAACCAGGAACTACAATATTGATGAACTTATCTTTCTTCCCGTACAAGAGTTAAATGAACCAGTAGACTTAGAGCTGATAAAGGAGAGGAAGGAGGCAGAGGATGCAGAGTTGCTCCTTAAAGTTAAAGAAGAAAGAAGGAAGAAGAGGCTTTACAAACATGCTCCTACCCTCTCCCCAGTTTATGAAAGCCCTGAGAGAGAGGCTGTGGCAACTGAACTACGTCAGGTAGATAAGAAGGCTAACAGACAAAACATGATCAACTACATGAGTGCCACAGGTCTCTATCAGGCATCTGCACTTCTTCCCCTCTCATATGAATCCATTGAATTTGAGTATCTTAAGCAGCTCGAACAATAGTTCATAAATAAAAAAGGCTGCTAAGAGAAAGATGAGGGAAGAAGCTGCAAAGTCAAGAGCCATTATCCAAATAGTCAAAAAGAAGTCTGCTGATAGACAAAGGATGATAAGTTTCTTGAAGGTGTATGGATTCTTCAGAAGAAGGCTTGGTCCAATATCTCTATCCACTATGGATGAGCATATTAGAGTGATCAAGCAGAAGATTAAAAGGGGAGAGCTTGTAGACTTGCATTCTCCACCATGCCAAGCTCCTCCTGAGGTAGAGGTTAAGGTTGAACCAACACAGATAATATAACCTAGACCTACAGTTGCATCTCAGCCAACCTCATCTTCTATTCTACATCAAGATTCTACTCCAACTCCTTTTGAACCTGTGAGGGAAGAGGACCTAACTAAGAGAGGCATAATAGAACAACCTGGTACTCAAGACCAACCCTCTCAGTTAAACACTCCAAAGAGGAAGAAAAGGATGGCCATGAAGAGAGTATCCAAGAAGAAAAAGGCATCTACTTCTAGAGCTTAGGATGAGTCAAAGCATCCTGAGGAAGTGCAAGAAGAGGCTAATCAACCAACTCCTACCCAAGTACAGCCTCTTGCAGCTGGAAGACCCATCCTGTCTTAGACCTTTGCTACTAATCTAGATAGATGGTAATATCATCAGAGATCAAGGTGGTCAATATGTCTACTTCTGGTAGGACATACTTAATCTACCTCTATATGATCTCCGTCACATGAGAAGATACTTTAAAAGTCTGAGTGATCTAGACCAGATAATGAAGAAAGGAATGGCCTTGATCCAAATAAGGATTATCAACTGAGGAACAATTTTCTTTGTTTTAGTAGCATCATCCTAGGGGGAGTTTGTAAGGTTTATGCAAAGGCTGATGCAAATAAAACAATCAAAGGCCACTAGAATGCATCCACTCAGTACCAAGTAGAAGATGCTATGGAAGTTTTATACTTAGAACAAGAATTATTTTAAGTATAAAATCTTCTGAACACAAACTTGCTCCAAAAGCTTTATGCTCTGCAAAATAAATATTCTAAGTATAAAGTCTTTCAAAACCATAGACCAAATCTTCTGAAGCAAAAGATCAAGTCTTCCAAAGCCAAATGAAGTGAAGACTAATTTCTTCCGAATACTTAGAAGAACATGTTTTTCTTTGATGTACTTTTGTATAAAGCTGACCCACTTTTCCTTGCAACTCTGAAGACTCACCAACTTGCATGAGTTGGTGAAAAGGTCCATGCTTTTACAACTGTGCATTGAGGTCTTTGTCTGTAACTTTCTAGTTTATGTACTTTTATCCTTTTTGTAATATATTAGGATATGAGCTATGGCATGTCATAGTCACTTGTCAAAAGGCAATCTGCCTTTTGACTCTACATTGATTTTGTTGTCTTTCAAAGTTCCCACTGGCTTTCCAAGTATAGGCGGTTGTAAGATATAGTATAAAGTATCTCAGGGTCTTGTAACTTATTTAACTTATGCATTGTAACTCTTGTAAGAGAACTTGAGATTAATATACAACATTCTTGAAAACCATATATTGTTCTTGAGTTTTGTCTAATTTTTACTTGTGTTCTTTGCATCTTGTTATTAAACTTGGTTCCCTATATGAAGTGTAAAGTGTTTTAACACTCTCCTCATTGTCAGACTAATGGTATTGATCATCCCTTAACTGGTCCTATAGTAGTTCTAGGTCGATTGAATCAAATCAATACAATTTGCATAAGGCTATTCGATATCAATTCCCAAATGGTTTATGATTTGTTCCTTTTAATTTAATACTTGGTTTTATCAAAACTTGAAAAAAAATTTTGTTTCTACCACCTGAAACCGAACGGTTCGAGAAAAACTTGATCAATTCGTCTCTGTGATGTACTTTGAATGGTGAAATTGATTTCAATTCATGTTGATCATATTCAATCTTGTAAATGATTTCTGCCTAGATTTAGATACTTGATCGCACTTTGATCACTTCCAAGTTTTTCTATATGAACTCTGAAGAAACTTTGTCAATGACCGTTTCATATACGATAATTGGCTTTCAATAGATTGAAGAACAAAACATTTGTGATTTGAGTTAATATTCTAATCGACCGACTTTTCTAAATGTTCTTGATCACCAATTTGATTCTCGTATGATTTGTTCTTAAGGATCTTTAAAACCCTCTGTTACCAATTGTTGGGATCAAAGGGATGAGTCACACACTAAAACACACACATTATAAATCTACTTTGTAGAGAATTTATTTAGTTTTTATGATCTCATCAAATGTCAAATGAAGGTCTAACAATGTATTTATAGGTTAGATTTGGTGGGTTATCCATGGGTCTCCCACCGGGTTACTTAACCATCAAGCAATAACTAACTTACCTATATTATTCCTAATCATATAATTGTCACATAGACTTTTAATAACATATATATACACTAATTTAGTTTAACCTTCAAAACATATTTTAGTCATTATTTACCGTATATTTTAGTTCTCGTACGTTCATGAAGATATGTGCACCATAGGTGTGTGTTAGAAGGTATAAACATGCATAAAATCATATTTTCAGGTAATGTAAACCTTATTTGAGCTTGTCTTTAGGTTGTTATTTATAGGCATGAAGTTGGTCTGCCAAGACGAGTCCAAGGAATGGTGTTTGTCAGTAAAGAGTGGTAGCTAGGGTTAAACAAAGCAAAGCGAGCCTTTAAGGATAATAAAACTCAAGTTTCATACCAAGTAGCTACAGACCTAGATGGATGCTTCAAGTAAGGCATGGATCTTTGAAAATGGCTAGAATGATGGACATTCTAGGTTGAAATGAGGGAGATACGGGAAAGAGAATTCGACTTTAAGAGAGAGAATGATCGTAAAAGTTTGAAATGGGGTTTGCATGTGGATTGAGTGGAAGTAGAGAGGAAACAAAAGGAGAGACTGTGTTTGGGGCTGGAAGGCAGCCTATTGGTGGTATGGGGGTGATGATGTTGAAAGTTTTATTTATTATATTTTTTTAAGTTGTATTTATTAATTGTTTAGTGGTATATTAGTGTGTTTTATAGATTCTGAAGGTATTAGTGGTGTTTTTGTAGTGTTGGTGGAGAATTATGGGTGTAATACCCTCTATATTTATGTTTTGATGCTATTTAGGTAATTTTATATGTTTCTAATTTCACTTCTCCGATTATTTTATTTTTTTACTTTTCCATTTATTTTGCTGTGTCTTGATTTAATTGTCACCATATGAACTTATGGTACTTAATTTGGGTACTAAGGTATATTTTAGTATCCTATACCATATGAACTTATGGTACTTAATTTGGGAACTAAGGTATGTTTTAGTATCTTATTAAAGCCTAACACATGAGTTGGCTAATAATAATCAGGTAATGTATCCGAGTATAGCAAAAATTTGGTTTTTCTATCAATTTTCATACGTAACCTAATCACACATTTGCATTTAACTTAGTATCATATGTAATTTTTTCATGCTTGTATCACTTACTTTATTGTTTCACACATTAATATGTTACAATTTTACTTGTTTCCTATTTATTTCACTAAGTTGTATCTCAAATAAAATAGTTGGGTTTTGGTTGTAACATAAGGTGGTGGTTGTCATAGTGCCACATTTCCTTACAACTGTAGCAAATTTAATTATTGTTGATGCAACCTTTTGTAGAATGTGTTATGAAGATCAAGTATAGGTTGGACTCACCTTAGTAGTTAGTTTATTTTGTTTTGTTTGTAATAGGAACTATGTTAGTTGGTTTTATATATTTAAATGGTAGTTAGTTTATGTTTTGTAGTAGTTTGCTCTGACCCAGCGAAACTACCAGCAAAACTATAGTTTCGCTGGTACTCACCTGACTTAGGTCACCCGGCGAAACTGTGTTTCACAGCCGAGTGAAACTAAGCATCCGGTCAGGACAGTTTCACTACCCAACGAAACTATCAGCGAAACTAGGTCTGCTATATATATGAATCATTGTAATCTTTTGTAGCAAGTTTTGCACAACCCTAATCAGAGAATATTCATTTTGCATTACTGTTCTTATTGTGTATGTTGGCTGGAATCATCATTTGCATTACCATTGAGCCTTGCTCTTCGTGTTTGATACAAGTTTGGTTATGATGGATATATTTTAAAACTCTTTCTATAGATTATTGTTTAGATACTGATTTCAGTGGTGTTTGATTGTGTTTTCATATTATTTGCACTGTTTTTGATCATTGATGGACCAACAATATGGTATCAGAGCCTTAGTGATCTTGATTTGTTGATTAGTTGGGTTTTAGAAGGGTTTTAGATAAAATCATTGTTTTATTCACTTTTTATCAGTAAAGTGTGTTTTTAGCTTAAAAACCTTTTGCAAAATACTTAGTTTGAGCATAGGAAGCTATCCTAATCATTCAATCACCAACTCTTAGTGATCTGGGTGATTTCAGGCTGATTTTCTGTTCGAAAAGCTTCTCCATTGCTTCCAGTGAAATTAAAAATTCTTCCAGCGAATCTATCTTTGTTCCAGCAAATCTATCTTTGTTCCAGCGAACTACCATTTTCTGTGATTTACTGAATTTTCTTTGGATTCCAACGAAACTACATATTTTGAACGAAAATTCACCTTATTTGATTAAGGAAACAAGCGAAAGTGCTGGCGAAATTGTCATTAGAACAAAAGTTCTACTAGTTTCAACGAAATAGTGAGCGAAACTAGAAGTTTTATAGCACTTTTCAAGCGAAACTACAGGCGAATTTGCCAGTGAATTTGCCAGCGAATTTTCCAGCGAATTTAGCAGTGAATTTATTCATTATTTAGAAAATGACATCAACCAACATTACCATTTCTGATTTGGATATTGTTGCTCCAAATAAACCACCGAGGCTTATAAATGGAGACAATTTTGAGGATTGGAAGGGATGCTTGAAGGCCTTTTTCTACTACACGGATCACAATCAATGGGAAACTATAATGAAATGTCCACACACTCTAACGGTGACTGTTGGTGAACAGACCAGGGTGAACACTGACTCATCAACCTTTTCTAAAAGAGATATTAAGTTAATTGATTGTGATCAGAAAACTTTCGGGGCCTTGACATTATGCTTATCACAAGACATATACAACCATTTTCCTGAGCACACAAGTGCAAAATCCTTGTATGATGCTTTATGTGAATTCTATGATGGAAACGAAGATCTAAAGAAGGACAAGAAAGCCCAAGCTGAGTAGGAGTTTAATTCGTTTGTCGAACATTAGAATGAAACCCTTACTGATCTTACTAATCGATTTTTGTCAGTCTCAGGCACTCTAAAGAAATATGATGACCAGTTGGGTAATCATGAGCAGGTGACCAAGCTCTTAGACTCTTTTCCACCCCAATGGAGCTTAAAAATGAGGATGCTGAAGCAGGAGAGAAACTTTGCTGATTACAAGCTCATGGATGTAGTCAACCAACTGAAATCTTTTGACTTGGATTTAAGGAGAAGGGAATGCAATCAATCCTTGGTGCCAGCCAAAGTATATCCACAAAACGCTGCATTGATCTCATCCGCTGCAAACTCGACTATGTATGGTGCAGTTTATGGTGGATCTACAGGACTCGGTGTATCAGACAAGGCAAGTGGTGGATCCACAAGTGTCGGTTCAAGCTCAAAGACACCTATCACCAGTCAAATTTGTTCTGATACCATAGCAATGTTTGGAATGTTTGTCCATGTTTATGAAGCTTTAGTTGTGGGGGAGCTCAAGGGTAAGGGGATGACTATAGAGAACATGTATCAGGTGGATCCAGATGATTTGGAAACTGATATTCAATGGCAAATAGCAATGCTCACACTAAGTGCAAGGAGAATTATGGAGAGAAATGGAAGGAAAAACTTTGTCAATCAAAACCAAAACTCTAAGCTTGGTTTTGATAAGTCAAAGTTAATATGTTTCAATTAGAAATAGTTGGGGCATTTTAAAAGAGAATGTCCATCTCCAATCGTTACTGCACCTGGAACATCTAGAAGTTCAAAGGTTATCCCGATCACCGAAAAGGAAGAACCCAAGCAAAAGAAAGAAACAGCTTTGATTTCCAACTTCAAATGGAGTGCAGAGATTAAGGAAACCGAGGAAGAAATCAATCATGCGTTAATAGCTGAAGTGATGAATAGTGATGAGGAGTCAGTAGAAGAGTTTAATACTTTCAGAGAATTTAAGAATGAGAGCAAGGGAGAAGATTGTGATGAGAATGTTAAGCAACGGGGTCAGGATGAAGAAATGGAGGTTGAGAAAGTCAAAGAAAAGAAGGTTGATGAAGCTGATGAGTATGGAAAGCAAGAACAGGTTGACAAGAAGGAGGTTATGCTGGAAGTAAGTGAAGAAGGGAAGGAGGAAGAAAATGAAGATAAGAGGGAAAGCAAGAAAGCAGTGGAGCAGAAGAGGAAGAAAATAAGAAGAATACCCTAGTTTGTCAATATGAAAAGGACCTAGCTGCCGAAAAAGTGGTTATGGGCCTTCCTTATGAGGTAATTCAAGACATGTGTTCTTCTCCGTGCAAAATTAGATTATTTGGAGTTTATGAAGCTAATAGATTGTTACTAGAAAATGAAAAAGAGCTAAAACAAATAAATAAGGAACTTAAAATGAATGAGTTTAAGTATTTTATCAAATTAAATGAAGCTTTAAAAGAAAATGCACATTTAAAAAGAAATCTTTCGGAAAGAAATGTCGAAATAGATTCATTAACTGAACGTGCTGAGTTTGAAACAAGCAAATTAAAAACCAAGCTTGAAAACTGGACAATATTAGGGATGAAACATGAGGATCTTTGCAAGAAGCAATTGGGGGCTAGAATTAAGACAGGGTTGGGATATAATGAAACCACTCATGTTTATCCTCCTCCAAGTACTTACTGTCATTCACTTATGCCTATACCTCATCCAACAAATGAATTGATTCAGCATGATACTAGCAGTTTGTATGTAGGTCTAGAGGGAGTGAATCATAAGGAGATTCGAGAGGATTACGGTCACGGTAGCAGTAGTGGTTTGGGCAGCTCTAGTTATAGCTTTTGTGATTTCAAAAAGTCTTTGAAAGACACTAGCTTAAGTAGTTTTGTATCCTAGCAGTCAGTTTTAGACAATGGCTTATGTAGTTCTACTTTTAGTCCATCTTATTCATCATCAGATGTTTTTAACTTAATTACAAATGTTATCAATGCTTGTGTTAATGAAAATGATGCATGTTCAACTAAAGCTTTAGTCAGACTTACAGACTCAAATTGTTTTGAAAAGTTCCTCTCTCATCCTATCCCATCTTTTACCCTAATTCGGATTTCTAAACCAAAAGAAACAGGAACATCTTCCTTAGAGATTAAAACAATTAATGAATCAGAATCTGCTAAAATTAAGGTCTCAAAAGAAAATTTAAAAAAATCATACGATATGTGTAGCAATTCTAACTCACATGTGATTAAATCTGAGGAAAATAGAGTAGATGATCAAATTCCTGTTCAAAACTACAAAATGAAAGGTTTGAAATCACATTGCTTTAAATGTTGGAAGGATGATCATGTAATTAAATAATGCCTAACATATGTTGATAAAAATGTAAATAATAGGTCTTTGGGAAGTAGTTTGTAAATAATTTATTTTGTAAAGATTCTTATGCTTCAAAATCCAGGTTTGTCAAAACTTGGGTCCCTATTTCTAAGGCCTAAGGAACATTGTGTTCTAATGCCAGGAGCATTCAAGAAAAGCTGTCAATAGCTTATGGCATGTTGATAGCGGATGTTCCATGCATATGACCAGGTTGAAGGACCTTCTCACCAACTATAGGATAATAAATGAAGGATATGTTGCATTTGCTGGAGACAAGAAAGGTGGAAAGATGATTGGTAAAGGAGAAGTCTCGAATGGTTCATTAACTTTGGAGAAAGTGAAATATGTTCTAGAACTGGCATTTAACTTGTTAAGTGTATCATAGATATGTGATAAAGACCTACCAGTATTGTTTATGTCAAATGAATGCTTGTTCTTGAAACCAGAGTTCACTGTTCCAAAGGAATTAATAATCATGCGAGCACCAAGAAGGAATGATACATACTTGCTGGATATGGGATCAACATAATCTACCTCGACTGTGACATGTCTACTGTCAAACGCTTCATCATCCAAATCCTTCTTATGGCATAGACGATTAGGACATGTTAATTTTAAAAACATAAATCAGTTAGTTAAAAACAATCTAGTCAGGGGGCTACCACTTAAAGATTTTTAAGTTGTAGAAAAATGCACGGCTTGTGCTCAAGGAAAGCAGCATAAAAGACCACACAATCTTAAGATTGAAAATACAATTCAAACCCCCTCGAATTATTACATACTGACTTATTTGGTCCTATTAGTGTTAAATCTATTCCTAAGAAATCTTACTGTTTGGTTGTTACAAATGATTATTCAAGATATTCTTGGGAAAGATTTCTAGAAAATAAAGGTGACACCACAGAAGAGTTACAGAAGTTGATCCTGTCAATCGAGACCATCAACAAACGGAAGGTATTGGCCATCAGAAGCGACAATGGAAAAGAATTCAGAAACCATATCTTTGACTCATTCTGTGCAAGCAACGGAATTATCAGACAGTTTAGTACAGCCAGCACACCTTAACAAAATGGTGTTGCTGAAAGAAAGAATCGGACGCTCATTGAAGCAGCAAGAACTATGTTGATTGAGTCAAAGCTACCAATTATTTTCTGGGCAGAAGCAGTTAATTATGCATCCTATGTACTGAACAGGGTGCTGATCGTAGAAGACAAGATGAAGACTCTGTATGAGCTTCTTCATAAACGGAAACCCTTGATTGACTTCTTCCGTCCATTTGGTTGCTCATATACTTTACTGAATACGCAAGCTCAGAAGTCAAAGTTTGGTGATGTTTCTGATGAATGTTTCTTTGTTGGCTACTCTTCCTCATAAAAGTTGTACTAGGTGTACAATAAAAGAACGCACATTGTGCAGGAATCCTTCTATGTTGATTGGCAAGAGTCAAATTCACCAAACATAGGGTCGGACCCAGAATGGTTTTATGACTCTAACACTATCTTCAAATCATTCAATCTCCTAATCTTTGATGATGATGTCGCTCCTGAAACTAATGTGCAAATCATTCCAGATCCACAACAACAACCACAACCACCTCCAGAACCTGAACCTCATCCACAACCACCGATTGATCCTCCACCTCTACCTCCATTTGATATTCCACCCACACCACCACTACAACTGACTCCTCAATCATAACCATCTTCCCCTTCACAATTATCCCAAACTGAATCATCATCTCATTCAAACCGTTAACCCTTAACACCACCTTCAAAACCCTAAAAGACCATCTACACGACTACATCATTGGTTCCATTACTAATGGTGTGAGTGTCACACCCTCAATTACCACAAACGGGGTTTTACCGTTAGGCATGTGACATAACCAGGATCTCAAATAAGCATCAGTTACACCAAACGACTCGATAATTACAAAACATAATAGTTCTTAGTAATAATGAAATAAACCAACTTGTATTTAAGGATTGCGGAAGCGAAAACAGGAAAATATTTAACAACGGTTTTGGAACACGCAAACACGCGTCCAATCCTATTTATGTAAAGTATATGAAATTAAATCTTGAAAACAGTTGGGATGAAAGTGGAATGACATGCAGTGGATGCTGTGCTCCTAAACGTGCCATTTCAATGTCCTGAGAGAAAACAT
>BJCO01468619.1:0-10323 GCA_018326465.1 Flaveria floridana | reverse complement strand
GTATGGGATCCTTGCCGCTTGCCCTAGGTGACTGGATCAGCAGTAGTGCACAACGTTCGTGATTGATCATCACAGGTCCAGCACCCGCAGTAGTGCACAATGTTCGGGGTATAGCGTATGGCATCGATCCAGAATGAAAGAGGAAAGATAAGTGGTGCATGTACATACCTTAGGTGACTGGATCAGCAGTAGAGCACAAAGTTCCTGGTTGATTACCACAGGTCCAGCACCAGCAGTAGTGCATAATGTTCGGGGTATTGTACATGTCACCGAATGTAATGAACGTACGAATGAACGTACTGAACGCATGAATGAATGTAATGAACGTACGAATGAATGAAATGATTGTATGAATGAACGCAACGAACGTACGCTCGAATGTAATGAATGTATGAATGTATGTAAAAGATGTATAAACGTAAGAAAGAATGTGACTGTTAATAATGAACAGTACATGAACGAAAGTTAATGAACGAGTAATGAAGATAATAATGAGATTATCTATATGTACGAATGTTGTGTGATCGCATGTATGTAAAGACGGTTTTAATGAAAGAAAGTATGTTTTATTATAAAACTAGAACTCACTCAGCAACGCTGACCTTTTATGTGTTTCCGGTTGGGAGGTAGTGTTGCTAAGGATGGCACGAGGCGGCTACTCAGCTCTTTTGGGAGGGCATTCCTTTGTTAATATTTTTGTAATGTATAACGCTGAATGTATTTAGAAAACAAGTTGGTGCTTGTTTAGGATTCGCATAAACGGGATTACTTAAGGAATCCTCTCACCACCAAAAGTCACTGTATATGACTATTTTGTAATTGACTAATGATGTATCGCTTGCAAAAGCTTTTATGATGAAATGAGATATCTCTTTTGAATGTTTCTGTTGCAATGTCTATTTAAAATAGTTGTAAAATATACGTTTTATGTGCAATGAATGACCAACTGTGAGGTGCCCGGGATCGGGGCCTTACAAATTAGCAGATGCTTTTTGTAACTTAAACAATGTTGTATTGCATAACAACATTAATTATAAATAAAATGAAAGGTTTTTGTTAATGTAATTCCGTTGTATAATCTTATTTAATGTATATTATCTTATACAAAATGCAACGATTGTCCAACTGTGAGATCTCCGGGAACAGGGCCTTACAATTTGGTATCAGAGCCATAATTTAAGAGAATTGGGTAAATATTTTCAAAAACCTAAACTTAAATTGAAAATGGGACGAATGGAAGGATGCCAGCCCGAGTAGCTACGTGCCATCAGGTATTTCTTTTCCTAATGTTAACCAGTATTATGTACGTGTGCTATTTGATTTATGTGCTTTTAGTAGATTTAGATAATGATGTAGTCAGGATAGTAAATGCTTGGGTGTTAAGAGTAAAGTAAGTGGCTAATCACAATTGGCCGCTGTAATTAGGGACTTACTATACTCAACATAAACTGAACTATTACCTTGAATGACCGTGTTAGTATTTGAATCTTATAGTGTTTAGAGGATGGCTGGAGGTAGATCGTCTAAGGATTCTAGAAGTGGAGTACGTGGTGGATGTGGTGCTAAACCGCGTGTCACGAGGAATAAGGGTAGGACCGCCGAAACAACACCTGGAGAGCCTGAGATTCATCAGCATGATGGTGTCGATGAGAGCGCCAATCTAAGGGCCTCAGTGAAAGAGGCAGTGGTTGAGGACGTTCATCAAGTCATGCAGACGATTTTGTCGTCTGTGGTGACTGAAGTGATTAAGGCTTTGAGGGAGGATAAAAGAAAGGAAAAGAGGAAGACCACTAGGAAAGAAGAAAGAGAACAACCGGAGACTGAGATGGTTATCTCGAGTGAGGAGGAGGAGGAAGAAGCTGTGCAGGAAACTGCACGGGGCTACAACTATGGGTCATTTCAAAGAGGTAAGCCACTAACATTTGATAGGAATGGTAGGGCTACTGCTACCCACCGCTGGGTGAGGGAGATAGAGGCGGTACTCGATATCAGCGAGTGCCAAGAGGATCAAAGGGTGAAGTTCGCTACCCACTCGTTTGTGGACTCAGTCTTATGCTGGTGGGACAACATTGTCCAGGATGTGGGTTGCAGGGCCATTGGTAGGATGAGATGGGGAGAGTTGAAGAAGCTAGTGATTGAGGAGTTCTGTCCTCATAGGGAGTTGAACAAGATTGAGAGGGAGTTCTTGCAGCTGGAGGCGGGAACTATGACGCACCAATTGTGCACTACTAAGTTGAATGAAATGGCGAGGCTGGTACCGGATCAGGTGATGCCAATGTCGAGAAAGATTAAGAAGTACGTGCATGGATTACCGGTTGATATTCGTAGGCATTTGATTGCTACCCAACCAATCACTTTCAGGTCGGCAGTGGATCTGGCTAGGAGGTTGTATGATGAGAGAGAGGTGGTGGTAGTAGAGGTGAAGATGACAGGTGGTGGTGATAGGAACTGGAGTGGGAAAAGGTTTGGACATGGTGGTTTCACTTCAAACGACAAAAGGATAAAGGTAGATGACCGTAGGGTGGTGTCATCGAGCTCGGGAATGAAGAGGTGTGGTAAATGTGGAAGGGAGCATACAAGGGAGTGTAAGTGGGGATTGAACATCTATTTCAAGTGAGGAAAGCCATCATGTGGTGAAAATGAGCGGGGTTATGCGGTGTTATAATTGTGGCAAGGAAGGTTATATGAGTAGAGATTACAAGAAGCCACGGGCCGAGGGTTCTGGGATGAAGAAGAAGCCGGGAGAAGGAGGGTAGAGGGCAAGTGCTATAGCCTTCATGATGATGTGGGAGGAGGCCAAAGTGTATCCCGATATCATGTCAGGTATGTTTCTAGTAAACCAAACTTGTGCATCTCTATTGTTTGATTCTGGTGCTAGTAGGAGTTTCATTTCTGCTGCTTTCTATGCTAAATTGCCTGTTAGTAGTAGAAGTATCGATGACCAATTTGATGTAGAAACTGATATTGGTAAGTCTACTAGAATTTTTGATATGATAGAAGATTGCGACATAGAACTACAAGGCCATAGGCTTTCTTCTAAACTATTTGTGATGCCCCTAGGCAGATTTGATGTAGTACTAGGGATGGATTGGTTAGCAGCCTATGAGACAAACATTTTGTGTCACAAGAAGATGATTCGATTAATTGTGCCTGATGGAAGTCTGGTGACGGTCTACGGTGATTGCGTCACTATGGTTCCAAAGGTGATCTCGATGGCGGTGGAAGAAAAGTGTATGAGACGTGGATGTAGTGCATATCTAGCCTACGTGAAAGATGTGGAGGTGTCATAACTACAATTTTTTGATGTACCAGTTGTGCGCGATTTCCCGGACATGTTCCTAGAAGATCTACCAGGTGTGCCACGGGATCGCGAGATTGAATTCCAGATCGATCTGATACTCGGTGCTCAACCCGTTGCCAAAGCACCGTACCAATTACCTCTGACTGATATGAAGGAACTAATGGTTCAACTGTAGGAGTTGATGGAGAAAGGGTTCATCCGACCGAGTATCTCTCCTCGAGGTGCTCTGGTCTTGTTTGTTAAGAAGAAAGATAGTAGTATGAGAATGTGTATAGACTACCAGGAATTAAACAAGTTAACGGTGAAGAACCAATATCCTCTACCAAGGATTGATGACTTGTTTGATCAGCTACAAGGTGACAGTTAGTTCTCGAGGATAGACATTCGATCTGGCTACCATCAGCTGAAGTTGAAGGAGCGAGATGTTCCTAAGACAGCTTTTTGCACGTGTTATGGACACTACGAATTTCTCGTTATGTCTTTTGGTTTAACTAACACACGAGCTGCCTTTATGGATTTAATGAACCAAGTGTTTCGGCCAATGTTAGCTAAATCAGTGATTGTGTTTATTGATGATATCCTGATTTATTTGAAAAAATAAGGAAGAACATTCCGGTCACATACGCGAAGTATTTGAGACACTTAGAAAAGAGAAGTTGTGTGCTAAATTTTCTACGTGTGCTGTTTTGGTTGTCCAAAGTTCAATTTTTGAGTCACGTGGTGAATTTTGAAGGAATCATGGTGGACCTGGTGAAGGTTGAGGCGGTAATGCAATGGAAGTCTCCAAAGACGCTATCCAAGATTCGCAGTTTCTTGGGTTTGGCGGGCTACTATAGAAGATTTATTCATGACTTTTCCAAGATAGCCTCACCTTTGACTAAATTGACTCACAAGGATGTGAAGTTTGTGTGTGGTCGGGAACAGGAGTATGCTTTTGAGGAGTTAAAGACAAGATTGACTCAAGCCCCTATCTTGACATTACCCAAAGGGAGTGAAGACTTAGTGGCATATTCGGATGCATCTTATTCGAGACTGGGTTGCATGTTGATGCAATGTAGACGGTTAATTGCCTACGCATCCCAAGTGTTGAAAACCCATGAAGTCAACTATCCCACTCATGACTTAGAGCTTGCACCAGTGGTTTTTGCGTTAAAGATTTGGAGGCACTACTTATACGGGACGAAGTGCACCATCTTCACCAACCATAAAAGCTTAAAGTATTTCTTTGAGTAAAAGAATCTCAACATGAAGGAGAGAAGGTGGTTAGAGCTCATCAAGGATTATTAATATGAGATCCATTATCTTTCGGGTAAGGCCAATGTTATGGCCGATGCCCTTAGCCGACCCGAGCCAATTCAGGTGAAGGCGTATCAGTTGGTTATGACCGCTGATGTGATGACACCGGTGAATGATTTTCAAAATGAGGCGTTGAAAGAAGGTCACCTTAACTCTAAGCGGATGAGAGGTTTAGTCACGGAGTTCGAAGAAAATACCCATAGAGTGAGAACCCGCTTCGGGCGGATGTGGATCCGTCGTTACAGAGACTTACGGGGCGAATTATGGATGAGGCTCATAAGACTCGATACTCTATCCCGGTGCTACCAAGATGTATCAAGACATGAAGAAAGATTACTGGTGGCTGGGAATGAAGCATGACATAGTGGAGTATGTGAGTAAGTGCCTTACTTGTTTACAAGTGAAGGCAGAACATCAGAAGCCATACGGGAAGATCCAACAGTTGGATATACCCGAGTGGAAGTGGGAGCGCATCACCATGGACTTCATAATGAAACTACCTCGTACGGCGAGGGGGTACGATACCATTTGGGTGATAGTTTATTATCTGATAAAGAGTGCTCACTTCCTACCAATCCGCGAGACACACTCATCCGAGAGACTGGCGGATCTGTTCATCAAGGAGATTGTAGCTCGTCATGATATGTCGGTGTCTATCGTGTCGGATTGTGACAACCGAGTCAAATCAAAGTTTTGGAAATGATTTTATGATGCGATGGGGACGAGACTACATATTAGCATGGCTTACAATCCTCAGACAGATGGTCATTCTAAGAGGACGATTCAGACGCTCAAGGATATGCTATGAGCATGCATGATCGACTTTGGAGGGAGTTGGGATGATCACTTACCGTTAACAGAATTCTCATATAACATAGTTATCATGCCAGCATTGGCATACCACCATACGAGATGTTATATGGTAGGAGGTGTAGGACAGCCGTATATTGGGGAGACATTGGGCAGAAGGAGTTAGGAGGTGTCGAGGTGATTGAGGTGATCGAGGCTACGACGAAAAAGTTAGAAAGGATCAAAGCCTTTATGAAGGTGGCGAAGGATGGACAACAGTCGTACGCCGACAAGAGGCATAGACCGATCGATTTCAAGGTGGGCGACCGAGTCATGTTGAAGGTCTCACCTTGGAAAGGAATTATCCGGTTTAGAAAGTGAGGTAAACTGAGCTCGAGGTATATAGGGCCTTTCCGAATCATTGCTCGAGTAGGAGAGGTGGCCTATAGGTTAAAGCTACCCGATGAGTTAAGTGGAATTCATCCAACATTCCATTTATCTCATCTGAGAAAGTGCTTAGCTAATGAATACATGATTGTACCACTGGATGATATTAAAATGGACGAACGACTCAATATGTAGAGCAACCAGTGGCAATCGTCGATCGAAAGGAGAAGAGATTGAAGCATAAAGTGGTTCTACTGGTGCGTGTACAGTGGAAACACCAAAAGGAGTCTGAGTCTACATGGGAGACTGAGGAAGAGATTAGACAACATTACCCATAGTTATTCAAATAATGACAAGTTTCGAGGAAGAAACTTCTTTAAGGGGGTAGACTTGTAACACACAGAAATTTTGCCAAAATAAAAGAAAGGAAAAAGAATAAGAAAAAAGGAAATTAAAAAAATATTGCAAGAAGGGAAAAAGGAACATAAGTGGAGGGGCTAAAAGTGCAAAAAGGAAAAACTTATATTATTATTATGTTTAAAGTGGGCATGGTCGCCCACAACTTCTGTTACATCAACTGCTTTCAGCATTTTAGAGAGAGAAAGCAGAGTTATTCGGTTCTTGAGAAAGAAAGCAGCTGATCTTGGCGTAGGTAGGTGATTTTTTTCATAATTGGTTCGGTTTTAATGGGTTTTTGACCATGAAACTGAGTTCTACATGTTCTTATATGTTTATGTGTGTTCAAGTTCTTGTGTTCTTGGTGTCTAGGTGTAAGAAACATCAAGATTTCTCAAATTTAAAGGGGTGGTGCTTGGAAGTAGCCAAGATGAGTTTCTAGACCATGGTTATCACTTGTTTTACATATCTTTCGGGCTAAAAATGCATGTAAAATGTTTTTAAAATTCTTATGTATGTTACCCGTAGGTACTTGTGCATGAATGTTAGTGTTTTGTGATGAAATGGTAAGAATAAGTCACGAACACATTAGAATCAAGTTTGGGACTGAAAATAACTTAGTAACATGTTAAATAGGTGGCCGTGCACCCAAATAGGGCTCATGCGCCTGGAAAATTGACTTAGAAATACTAAGTGAGATTGATGCGCCCAAACAGTACTCCCATGCGCCTGAACAGTACCTCATGCGCCTAAATATTGCCTTAGAAATACTAAGTGTAAGCTCATGTGCTTGAATAGTAGTTCATGCGCCTAAGTATTTTTCCTAGACACCTAAGTGCTGGGGTCATCCGCCCCAATAGTGCCCATGCGTCCAACTTTTCTTCAGGCGCCTAAGTATAAGCTCATGCGTCCAAGTAGTTCATGCGCCTAAGTGATAGGCTGAAAAATAATTAAGTGTAAGGTCATGCGCCCGTATAGTGACAATGCACCTAAGCGGGGCTTATGCGCCTGCATAGTTCTCATGCGCCCAAAACACTTAGACTATTTTCTGGAATTTTGGGAAAATTAGAATTTTAGGGTTTTGACCCTAGTTTGACTTGAGGCTTATATGTGCTTATTATGTGCATGATTATGATCTATTCTTATGTTCCATATGCTATATATATTATTGTGTGACTTTACGTGGTATGTTTATGATCATAAACGTAAAGTATTATCATTAAAGAAAGAGAAAGATTAATGATAATGAAAGTGGAACATAAAGAATGAATGAATTAAAAGGCTTGCAAGCAGAATGAAAGGAGGTTCATAGCTCTATGAGAGTTGATAGCTCAACTGTGTGTATTATAACGTGCAATTATGGCTAACTCATGAGGGTTCACACATAGGGGGTCAGTCTTGGTGACTGATCCATAGTACGAAACGGGATCCTTGTCACTTTACCCTGGAACTGATGTGGCTTTGTGCCAGGAATGAGATGGCTTAGTGCTAGGATAGAGGTGGCTAGGTGCCCAACGATGGGGGTAAAGCTATGACAGGATCTAGAAACAGTAAACGATAATGATAAAGTACGAAACGAATGAATACGTACGATAATGAATGGTGAATAAGGTTATAGCTTGTTATATGTACGATGAATGCTGATGTACAAAAGTAAAGAAAGTATTTTATTAAAAGGAGTATTCTATTATATAAACTATACAAGGTATTTTAACGCTTTTAAAACTAGAGCTTACTCAGCAACACTGAATTTTATACATTTTCTGTTGGCAGGTGATGATTGCTGCGGATGGCACATGGGGAGGCTACTCGGCAGGGCAAGACTGGCATCCATTCACGCATAATATTATTGTTGTTTTGTAATGCAATTAGCAGATGCTTTTTGTAACTTAAACAATGTTGTATTGCTTAACAACAGTAATTATAAATAAAATGAATGGTTTTTGTTAATGTAATTCCGTTGTTTAATTTTATGTAATGTATATTACCTTATATAAAATGTGATAATTGTCCAATTATGAGATCTTCAGGAACGGGGTCTTACAGAAACTTTTTAGAAACAAGAAGAAGAACAACCATAACAAGAAGGTGAAACATCTGTACCATCCACATCCAGACTATTTATGCAGACCTATTCAAGGAAGAGGAGGTACCTGTCTAAAAATGCTAAGGGTAAAAGGCATGTGGAGGAAGAGGAACTTGTCAAAAAGAAATAAAAGGATGATCCAAGAAGTCCAGCTGCTATAGCTGAATTTCTTGAAGAACATAAGAAAGCTGAGGAACAACTCAAGAAAATGATTGTCCTCATTGATTTGGAAGAGGGGGAGATTAAAGGAGACTACCAGGTTGATGAACCTGTGATCAAAGACAGTCCTATGAAGGTAGAATCTTCACTGGAAGAAATAGTGGAGAAAGCATAAATAGATGATTTGATGATCAAGGAAATGTTCCTGATCAATCATGGTTATGAAGTAGGTGAAGTGTTAAGGATGACTTATGAGTCTATGGTGGAAGAAGTAAACAAGATGAATCAACTTCTTGATCCTACTCATGTGACTGAGTATGAAAGAAAAACAGTCAAGTCTCCAATCATATTCACTACTCCCTATACCTAACTGTCTAAAGCTCCTCAAGCTCAATATCCTAATCACTAAACATGACTGATAGGGAATAAAGGTTTATCTCTCCAAACAAGGACAAACAAAAAGAAGACTGGCTAACATGAAGACAAACTCCCTCATAGCCATAATCCTCCTAATGATTAATGATAAGAAAGAAAAGATGAAGAAGTTAGAAGAAGAGGCTATGAGGAAGAAACCTTGATCAAGATTCTCTGCTCAAGATATCCAGCTCACCACTAAAGACCATGATGTCTTAGCATTCATACTTAACAGGAATCCTGAGTGGTTTATTAAACCCTCTCAATTGAAACTTCAAGAGGGGTTAACCACATCAGAAATGATTTAGTGTGTGTCTGCTCTAGAGGGAAAAATAGATGTCAAAATTATTTCCTGGAAGTATGATAGTGACTGGAACATGTTCATGATCAAAAGGATCTCAGGGTTGGTTCAATTCTTCACAGCGTACACTGCTCTGGTGAATTCCCTCCATATTCATGATCTAAAGGAATTGGAAGATCTTGAATTGATCAATCACAATGCCATGCATAGGGGACATGAGTTTGAAGAGATTTTGAAGATCTTCAAAAGAACCAAAAACTTTGACTCACTCAAAGCCATCTACTTAAGGAAAGACAAAACATTCAAAAATCCCCTTGAGAAGAAAAAAACAAAAAGTACTAAAGAGTTGGTATTTCTTGAATTGAATGTAAAACCAACTGATTCATTGAAAAGAAAGATGGTGGGTGGCACCCATACTTTAATACCAATCTCTAATGTGTTCTATGATGAAAGGACATATGAGATGGTGATTGAAAGAAGGTAGGGAGGAAAAGAAGGGGCTGAAATCCTGTTGTTTCGTGGATATAAGGTTAGATTGCTTGATGAATCCTATATCCACCACATCTTCATAAGACACTTTAGGAAGAACAACAACAAGCTTGGAGAGGCTGATATGTACTTCTTCCTGAAGTGTATTAAGATTTTGAAGATGGCATATGACAGGATAAACCTCAAAAGAGAACAAAGAAAGAAGAAGACAACTCCTTACAACTTGGGGAGTATATTGAAGCTTGAAGTAGATGCAGATGGATCTCTATTGATCCATAGAGATGGGTTGTCCACTGTTGGTGTGTGGGAACCAGTGTCTCTAAAGAAGATGCCTATTGAAGCCATCTACACTATGAGCAAAATGAGGATACTGTTAGGTTTTGTAGATGTTTATCAAAGTCATATTAACCATTAATATGTAAAAACGCAGTGGAGTTATAATCAAAAACCATTTTGATTAGTTAGTTTATGCATCAAATAAATTTGATTAAAACAAAACCCATGAACAAAGGATATTTATATGAAAGAACATGCTATCAAAAACACATAACAACCACATAAACTACCTCTTAAATTCGTGGATTTGGAGGTGTAAATGATGATGTTTGAAAGCTTAATCTTCAATGTAGAAGACCTCAAGAGGTGATACCCACAAGCCCTTCCAAACACCCACTTGCTAGGTAGTAAAACACCAACTCTCTTCTC
>BJCO01468618.1:0-11310 GCA_018326465.1 Flaveria floridana | reverse complement strand
ATGTTGTTTGGTTGTTTACTTCTTTTGATAGCTAGTTCATACGCATATGAATGATCCTTACAATCTTGGGTTTGTTATTGCCATGAAATGAAGTTAATATTTCAGATTATAAGACATGAAATAAATGATTTAATCCGCTGCGTTTTCTTAGTTTAAATGGTTAAACTAGTTTGTTAAAGGCCAACAAACCCAACAAGTCCTTCTTCATGTCTGGATACATCTTATTGACGTCTGGATGAATGGAGTATTGAGTCTTATGAGCTTCATCCATAATCCGGCCCTGTAGATCTCCGTCACGAGGGATCCATATCCGTCCATTTCGGGTTTTAACACCGAGAGTGTTTTCACCCAATTCTGTGACTAGACCTCTCATTCGTTCAGAATTCAGGCGATCTTTCTTCAACGCCTCATCTTAGAATTCTTTCACTTGGTTCATCACATCAGCGGTCATAACCAACTGATAAGCTTTCACCCGAATCGGCTCGGTTCTTTCTTTTCAACCAAGGGCATCGGCCATGACGTCGGCCTTACCCGGATGGTAATGGATCTCATAATCATAATCCTTGATGAGCTCTAACTATCTCCTCTGTCTTATGTTGAGATCCTTTTGCTCGATGAAATACTTCAAGCTCTTGTGATCTATGAAGATTGTGCACTTCATCCCATGCAGGTAGTGCCTCCAAATCTTCAACGCGAAGACCACTGCTGCTAACTCCAAATCATGGGTGGGATAATTGACTTCGTCGGTTTTCAACTGTCAGGATGCATAGGCTATTAGTCTTCCATGTTGCATTAACATGCAACCTAGCGCTGAATAAGAAGCATCTGAATATACCACTAAGTCAAAACAGGAGCTTGAGTCAATCTCGTCTTCAACTTCTCGAAAGCATTCTCCTGTTTCCGACCCCAGTCAAACTTGACATCTTTGCGGTTCAATTTGATCAAAGGTGAGGCTATCTTGGAAAAATCTTGAATGAATCTCCTGTAATAACCCGCCAAACCCAAGAAACTACAAATCTTGGATGACGTCTTGGGAGACTTCCATTGCATCACCGCCTCAACCTTTGCCGGGTCTACCATAATTCCTTCAGCATTTACCACGTGCCCTAAAAATTGCACCTCACGCAACCAAAAGGCACACTTAGAGAATTTAGCATACAACTTTTCTATTCTAAGTGCCTCCATAACTTCACGTATATGGCTAGCATGTTCTTCCACGATCTTCGAATAAATCAGGATATCATCAATAAACACGATCACCGATTTATCTAACATTGGCCGACACACTCGGTCATCAAATCCATAAACGCAGCTGGCGCGTTAGTCAAAGAGAAAACATAACAAGAAACTCGTAATGTCCGTAACCCGTGCAGAAAGCTATCTTAGGAATGTCCTGCTCCTTCACCTTCAGTTGATGGTAACCAGATCGAAGGTCTATCCTCGAGAACCAACTGGCACCATATCGATTCTTTACCGTCAGCTTATTTAGCTCTTGGTAGTCAATGCACATTCGCATACTATCGTCCTTCTTCTTTACAAACAATACCGGAGCACCCCAAGGAGAGAAGCTCGGTCAGATAAATCCTTTATCCATCAAGTGCTACAATTGATCCATTAGCTCCTTCATCTTGGTAGGAGCTAATCGATATGGTGCTTTGGCGATGGGTTAAGCACCGAGTATCAAAACAATTTGAAACTCAATCTCACGATCCGATGGCACACCAGGCAAGTCTTCTGGGAACACGTCCGAAAAGCAACATACCACTGGCATATCGGACAATTATGGTACCGATGCATCCACATCTTTCACACAGGCCAGGTAGGCACTGCATCCTCTTCTCATGTACTTCCCTGCCACCACCATCAAAATCACCTTCATAACCATAGTAACGCGATCGTCGAAAATCATCACTGAACTTCCATCGGACGCAATTAATCGAATCATCTTCTTGCGACACACGATGTTTGCCTCATAGGTTGCTAACCAATCCATCCCTAGTACTACATCAAATCCGCCTAGAGGCATCACATGTAATTTAGTAGTAAGCCTATAACCTTCTAGTTTTATGACATAATCGTCTATCATATCAGTAATTCTAGTGGACTTGCCAATAGCAGTTTCTACATTGAATGACTTTTCAATACTACTAACAGGAAACTTAGCATAAAAAGTAGCAGAAATGAAATTCCTACTAGCACCAGAATCAAATAACAAAGGCACAAATTTTTTTTAATAGAAACGTACCTGACACGATATCTGGATCCTCTCTGGCCTCCTCCCGCGTCGTCGTGAAAGCTCTAGCAGTTGCCCTCTGTCCTCCTTCCTCCGACTTCTTCTTCGTCCCTAAACCTTCGGCCCGTGGCTTCTTGCAGTCCCTACTCACATGGCCCTTCTCGCCACAATTATAACACTGTATATCTACGCACATCTTTGCCACATGACCTGGCTTCCCGCATTTGAATCATACATTCAAACCCCACTTACATTCACCAGTGTGCTCTCTCCCTCATTTACCATACTTCTTTATCCCAGGACTTGAGGACACCACCCTTTGGTCATCCACTTTCCTTCTTTTGTTGTTTAGAGTGAAACCACCACATCCAAACCTCTTCCTACCCCATCTTCTGTCACCATCACTCGTCTTCTTCACCTCGACTACCGCCACTTCCCTCTCATCATACATCCTACCCACTAGGTCTACCACCGATCAAAAGGTACACGGCCGGGCAGTGATCAAATGCCTGCGGACGTCAGCTGGCAATCCCTGTATGTACTTCTTGATCTTCCTCGACACCGGCATCACCTGATCCAGCACCAACCTTGCCATCTTGTTAAACTTGGTGGTGTATGCCGGTATGTCATGGTACCTTCCTCTAGCTGTTGGAACTCCCTCTCTATCTTGTCGAGTTCCCAGCAAGGACAAAATTCCACAATCACCATCCACTTTAACTCTGGCCACCTCATCCTTCCAATGGCTCTACTACCCACGGCCTGGACAACATTGTCCCACCAGCATAAGGTTGTGTCCACAAATGAGTGGGTCGCAAACTTCACTTTCTGATCTTCTCGGCACTCGCTGATATCAAGTACCGCCTGTATCTCTCTCACCCATCGGTGAGCAGCAGTAGGAGTGTCATTCCCATTAAATGTTCGGGGCTTGCACCTCTGAAATGCCCCTTAGTTGCAACCACTTGCAGTTTCCTGCACCGCTTCTTCCTCCTCCTCACTTCAGACAACCGTCTTGGTCTCTGATCATTCCCTCTCTTCCCTTCTTGTGGTCCTTCTGCTCTCTTTCTTCTCATCCTCCCTTACAGCTTTGATTACTTCAGTCACTACAGATGGCAGAATCGTCTGCATGATTTGATGCACCTCCTCTACTACTTCCTCTTTTACTAAGGCCCTTAGATTTGCACTCTCATCAGCACCTTCCTGGTGATACATCTCGGGCTCTTCACGGCCCTCTCAGTAGTCTTAGTGTTGTTCTTAGTGACACGCGGTTTAGCACCACGTCCTCCCTGTACTCCACCCCTAGAGGCCTTTAATGATCTACCTCCAGTCATTCTCTAATCACTATAAGATTCAAACACTAACATGGTCATTCAAGGAATAGCTCAGTTTATGTTAAGTATAGTAAGTCCCTAATTACAATGGCCAGTTGTGATTAGCCACTTGTTTACTCTTCACACCCCAAGCATTTCCTATCCTGACTACATCAGTATCTAAATCTACTATAAGCACCTAATCAAATAGCACACGCACATAACTCCAATTAAACTCGAGAAAGGAAATACCTGATGACACGTAGCTACTCGGGCTGGCATCCCTTTTCCTTTAGTCCCATTCTCAGTTTGAGATTAGGTTTTGAAAATATTTACCCAATTCACTTAAACTTTAGCTCTGATACCAACTAGTAAGGCCCTGTTCCCGGGCACCTCACAGTTGCTCATTCATAGCACTAGCATACATAATATTATACATTTCATAAAGCATTACAGCAGAAGTCACTGACAAAAACCATTCATTTTATTAATAATTACTGTTGTTATGCAATACAACATCGTTAAACTACAAAAGGCAACATCCTTTGATTGCATTACAAAACAACAATAATAATATGCGTGAATGGATGCCAGTCTTGTCCCGCCAAGTAGCCTCCCTGCGTGCCATCCTCAGCAACCGTTACCCGCCAACTGAAAATGCATAAAAGTCAGCGTTGCTGAGTGAGTTCTAGTTTTTATGTATAAAAAATACTATATAAATTTCGTACGTGAAAATACCCTTTTTTCTTAAAATATTTTCTTTGCTTTCGCACGTGATCATACATCATACATACAACAAAGTATATCTTTGTTCATCATTATTTACCACACATATTCATTCGTTTCGCACTTTATCCTTTCGTTCATTTAGTACTTTATCTTTATCGTTCGTTTCGTACTTTATCATTATCGTTCGTTTCGTACTTTATTATTATCTTTCCTAGATCTTGTCAAGCTTTTCCCATATCATGGCCCGAAGCCACCATTCTAGGCACAAAGCCCCGTTTCTAACTGGTACAAAGCCGTATCATATCGTGCCACAAAGCCCAGGGTCGAATGACAAGGATCCTGTTTCATACTATGGGTTTAGTCACTAAGACTGATCCCCTTGCGTGAAACCTCCGGGTTAGCCAAAATCGCACGTTATAAAACACACAGTTGAGCTAACAACTTTCAAATGGTTGTGATCCTCCTTTAAATCTACTTGCAAGCCTTTTCTTTCTTTCGTTACATTTTATTTTCATCTTTGTTATCTTTCACTTCGTTAGGTTATACTTTACATTCATTCTTACATTCATCACACTACGTAAAGTCATAACATAATACTGGACGTATATTATATTATAATATATACGTTTTGAAAATCATTAAAAGATAACACGTCATGCACATATGCATAAATTACATTCATCATCACATCATAAATACTTTATGCATAAACCCTCGTATATTCATGCTTAGAATAGTCCAACACAGTCCATAAGTCAAACTATGGTCAAACCCTAAAATTCCGTTTTTCTCAAAATTTCAAAAAAAATTTCTAAGTGTTGGGCATATGGGAACTATTTGGGCGCATTAGCCCTGCTCACCATGACCACCTTCATCACCATCTCAATCATCATCTCCAGCATCTGTAACCACTGCCTTACCCGCCGCTAGCAACAACCACAAACTGAACCGCCACCACCACGGTAGCCATCACCGCCTGTAAATCCTAGAACCATCCCCGCTTACGCAATCGCATCCTTTGCAACCATCTTGCTCTAGTTGCATCACGAATTGCAAGAAACTAACACCACCATCACGTTCGGGTTGAAAAGAGGAGCCGGGAGGGTGAGGCACACACCAGCACTCGTCGGTGGTCCGTCGTGGCTGGCCGGAAATCACAAGAATTCAGGTGAGGGAGGGGGTTGCGGCTGCTGTCCTTCTTTCCCTCTCTAAACTCTTGTAAACCCTAAAAATTTGGCTAACGGGTTAGTTCGTGTCGCGTTCGAAACCGTCTCTCGTAACTTTTAAAATTTATTTCATAATAGTTCTAAATATTAAATATAATAAATATTCCAAGATTATTTATTTGATCGTATTTAAAATTTTCTTAATAATTAAACGAGTTCCAACATGTAAATATCGCGTATTCACACGTTCAACTGTTTTAAGTGTTTTCTCGTATGAGCGTTGTTATTATTATTTGGTGATAAAAATATATGTAATTAAGTATTTAATGATATTTTGTATGTTAATTTCCTACGTCAGAAGCGTTAAAACTTTATTTTTCAAATACTCGTTTGTAAGTTTATAATAATCATGTTATAACTTGTTACGTTCATTTGGTTATTGTTGAAGCTTAAAATTACTGAATCGAGCTTCAATGGGCCTTAAATGGGCCTAAAGAGCTAGTCCTGATCCAAGTTTTTTTCGATAAGCCCAAATCAATCCGAACCTTTATTGGTCCTTATAATACGTTAAGGTTTCTAATTGGGCTGAATTTCTGGGATGCTACAGTCTCCCCTCCTTTAAGAAACATTGTACTTGAAATTTTAGTATCGCTAATATTGTTTTCGAGTGTTTTTTCTCTCATAGTACGAGTCTTCAGCTAAGTATACCAGGAGGAATGTTGTTGATTATATATCAAATAACTGGGTTTGATCTAGATTCAGGTAAGTATCCTAATGTTTGAACATGCTTATCAAAACTAGTAAGTCGTTTCATGTATAGATTTTTGCTTCAGTAGTCGATTATTTAACATTTGTACAGATTTGACAAGAAGAGATTCTCCACTGTGGTTCGATACACCATCCTGCTAGATAAATCTAGCAAGCAAACGAACACCAAAATCCCGGCGGTATTACCGTCCTTACAGAGAATCTTATAAAGATTGAAAAGAAAAAGTTATTAGTATGAACGCCTTTAATTAAACATAAGAGTCAGGATGACTATACGTCACTATTAACTCCTAAGGATCATAAGGTAAAAGGTCATAAGATGTCATAGATTAGAGAGTTCAGATCAAGGAGGATTTGAGTTTTCCAAAGAGTATAGATTAGTATCTAGAACTCACGTATTACATGAAGGTCAACCTTCCTCCTTTCCAACCTTCCACCCCCAGGAGCGATACTGTATATGATAATCTCAACCTTCGAGTAGGTCCACCCATCTTATCTGACGCAGGTCGAGAGTTTTCCAATCTAGGATGTGTCATAAGCTCTTGTGAACTGACATTGGAAGAATTCACAAGTTCCAGATGTGATGCGGGTGAAGGCAATAGAAGAAAAGCCTAACTATAGGCTATTCGCATTCATCAATGCGGGTAAGCAGAGACAAATGCGGCCAAGACTTGTTCTTTTGCATTTAGAAATGCGGATGTCTTAGGACAAATGCCGATGAAGGCCTCCTATCCGCACTTGTCAATGCGGTTGACATTACCAATTGTTGATCACCCTATTGTGCTTGAACTAGTATTCTAATGGGTAGTACATATAATGTATCAAAATATATATTTTATGTTGCAGAAGTTGCGCCCCATAGTTCTAGTTCATGCATAACGTAACTCTTCACATATTTCTTGAATTGTTGGTCGGTTAGACGATTTGTCTCGTCCCGTTGCATCAACACACATCCCAAATCTTCAGATCCATGCCCAGACGAATTTGGCATTTTCTAGGATAACGATGCTAGTCGTATACCTACACGGGTGAAGCTTTTATAAATCCTTCTACAATTTTCATTGAACCCTAAACATTGACGTACCTCAACGGGGTTCTTACTACTTCCCAGACTTCGATAGCCCTAAATTTTACCAAATCGTCTCGAATTTCATGCTTATTAGCAATGACAAGATAACAGACATGTCTAAATATGGCTTACAAATCCTATTCTTAAGGCTCATAAATACCATGGATGCTTCAGTCAGCCCGACAGGCTTGAATATGATTTTCATATTAGCCATATTTTATTTTAAATGCAACCTTGGTAACGTCGTTTTCCTTATATTCTCAGCTTATAACATTTGAGACGCAATTAGCATCTTGCAACTGATTAAACAGGTTAACAATTCTGGGAAGAGGGTATCGCTTCTTCTTGTTGACTTTATTTAACTTTTGATAGTCTATCCACATTAGGAGCATTCCATTCTTCTTCCTACAAAGAGTGCCATCCAAGGTGACACACTATGTCTTATGAACCGTTTATCTAACAGCTCTCGGATTTGCCTTCCTTCCACGAGCTCCTTAGATAAGCTTCAATTTCAGTACCTCCATACATCATTACTTCTCTCCGATTCAAATTCCTTAAGAGCAACCTCAACTATTGTCTTAATCTATAGAATTGCTGCAAAAGTTCCCACTAATTCCTTTATGGTGCTTCCTAATTAAGGTCAACCTTCCAGATGACCTCTTTCTTGTTCCATATTCTCCGAGGTAATTGTGCCCTGTAGAGGGTCTATTCGTGAAGAAAGTAACTCTATTTTGATCTCAACTCCTTATAAGCACATCGATTACCCCAATGAGATATGAAAGTAAGACTTTTAGCTCGAGTTTCTAAGGTACAGGGTTTTCTAGAGTATGGCATTTCAGAATTACTTTAGCAAAGTTTAAAATTTTAAGAGGGAAAGTAATTAACGCTTACGACCGGTGCTTCGTGCAGGTCTTCTTTGTCTACTATCTACTGCATGTTTATCATTTCATTGTAGTTGGACCTCAAGTGATTTAATCACATGATATTTCTTGTAGCTAATCTTCTATGCTTCTTAATACCTCTTTTGGAGCAGTACCATCCTTTAAGCTCAATCATGACTCTTCCCCCATGAATTCTTTATTATCATCGACAGCATTGACTTGAACAAGTTTAGAACTATATTAAGGTGCTCACTAGTAAAAGGAAGCTAAATACCGCTCTAATAACTTATTATATAGCTTAGAGATTGTAATCCAAGTTCATGATCTTCGCTCTCGTATCATGAATTTATCAACTAACTAGTGGAGCTCTCTAGGTAGAGATGACTTACAAGGTTTCAAAGTTATCAACATTAACAATCACGTGTTTTCAACGATAAAGGTCGTGATAGTGGGTTTAGCGTTAGTAGCACCACTTATTAGACCAAGGATTTTTATAGGGAATAAATCTTGAGCAGAGGGTGAGCGGAAATCGGGAATTTACAGAGGTTGTAGATTCAGATTTTTGTTTTGAAAGCTTGAAGGTTAGTTTTTCTTAACGAATATCTTTAGCATTTGGGCATTTATCTCTATGGAATCGGGATTCTAGAATGAGGTTTCATCTCTTACTTATTTTGGCACTCAGAAGTTTACCAACAGCACGGTCGGTTAAAAGCATAGTCAAAATTATTTAACTTATGTTGCAAGTGAAGATTGTTAGTGGGTGGCTGACGGTTTGTTGATGATGAAGGAATTCACGACCATATGGTACTAAGAAAGGTGATTGTTAATCACTATCGGAGCTGATATTAAGAACATTTCTTTGGATTAAGTGGTTCTATGAGAATGAATAGGCATAGAGAAGTCACTCATCAAAGACTTTAAAAAATTGATAGAGGAATTCTGGACTCCAGAATGTCCTATGAAGTGCGGGGTAATAAGAAGGAAAGAAGTGACAAGACATAGTCTTCTATGTCATTGATCACATGACGTGCTTCTCGACAATCCATTACTCTAATCCGTTCTTGGTTGTAAGGTTTATATTAGAGAGTCTCTTATGATACCGATGAAGTTGAAACGAATCCTGTAGTAGGTAGGAAGAAATCTTTGGACATCGCGAAAAAGAATGAATAATACTTCTAAAGTACGCGTATATCTTGGGTGAAGTATCGTACTCTCAGCATGAGACTAGTTAAGTTTGAGAAGGAACATTTGATTATCTTCTAAGTCAGATAATTTGCATCATTATAAATCTAATAGCGGAGCAGAACAAAAGAAAGAGAGAAGAAGAAAAGGGACAGTTACTACAATGTCGTCCTTGGTAGCTCTTCATGTGTCACCTGATTTCGCACAGTGCGAAAGTTGTGAATATTTAATCATCCATTATATGTTGTGTATTTGTCTTTGTACTTGTAGCTATTAGTTCTTTGAGTGTTATAATTTCATGTTAATTTACATAACAGGACCCACTAGAATTCAAGTGTACCTGTAAATTCACCATTACGTGTGCACCCGTAATCGTCAATTTACCTTACACAATCTAACTAGTTATTTCCCTTCATAAGTTCCAAGTTTTGTGCATTGTTGGGTTTATGGAGTTATACTTGTCATTTGGGTCTTTATCTATAATTAGGCACACTTAGTGTGTCTAATTATGCTAACAATCTAGCTAAACCAACCAAAGTGTCAAAGTACAGTTCAACAAACCAGGTAATGAGCAATCAGGTTCAAAGCTATAGTAGGGAGCATATCAAACAATAGGCATCATGTTTACTAACTTATCATTGCATCCTAACATGTATCATCATATAAATGAAGCAGATAAACAAGTTTATAAGTTTTAGCAGTTGTTTCATATAGTGACACAAGTCAACTATGCCATCAGATGAGTATCTTTCCAATAAAAAATTTAAGTCCTACAATATACACACACCTACGATTTCTAACATTCCTAGTACTCAGTGTCCGGAGGTCCTAATAGTCAAGTCCAGAAGGTTCCACACTTTCGTATCTCGGTTTACTCGGTTGCACCTACCATGGGTAATTGATGGGTTTTGTCACATGTAAAACAAGTAAGATTAACCATTTAAACTTAGAAAAACGCATCTGAAATATAGAGTTAACATGTGGTTTATAATCTGAAAATTTTAACCAGTTTCAAGCATAAACAAAACCCAAGAATAAGGATCAATATGTATGTGAAATAGTGTGCTATCAAACAAGACAAAACCAACCATAGGGTGTGCAAGAAATCAACCTTTCTTGGACAAGTGTTGTAGATATATGAGATGAAGATGAAGATGATTGTTGAGTATGCAGCCCCCAAGAGAGAGAGCCTTAAGTTTTTGATACCCACAAGCCCTTCCAAACACTTACTTGTTAGGTAGTAAAGCACCAAAATGAAACCCCCTTCTTCAACAATCCGAATCAGCCAAGAGAAGCCAAGAAAAATCCAAAGGGTTCTTGAGAGAGTTTTTGCTTTTTGTGTGTGTAGGATAATGTGTGAAGTGATGGAGGAGTGCAAGAGTTGTAAATGAACTTGCAAAAACCAAGAAAAAGGGTGTTCCCTAGGCCCCTTTTGGGCGGCCGAAAATAGGACCAAAAAGGGTTTCCTCCTTTTGAATTTTTATAAAATTTCACTCCTTTAAATCCATAGTTTATAAAATTAAAACCAATTTTAATTTTATAACATCAACACACAAATATATATATTTGTTATTATTTAACCAATTTAAATAACAAACAAATAATGTCTCATGAACAAATTATCCATATAATGTTATTCTTAAACAAAAGCAAAGTTTTAGAAAACAATTTTCTAAATTGGTGTTAATATTTATTTGTATGATCTCATCAACAAATAAATATATATTCGTGCTTGTTTAGCTTGTTATTGGGTATGACCCGACTTGGATCATAACGTACTAACCACATCAATCTTGAATGTGTCTTGGGCATATAAGATCCAACAATCTCCCACTTGCACAAGATTCATAAAAGATTGATACAAGCAGTAAATACCGCCTAACAACGGTTTACTACCCTTAATACGTATGACTAAGTGCCATTCAATAACATCATCCACTTCAAGTACCATACTTGAAATGTTTTAGGTGAATCA
>BJCO01468599.1:0-18564 GCA_018326465.1 Flaveria floridana | reverse complement strand
TAAATTGTTTATATTCAAAATAATGATCTTTGTTTCCCTTAGTACGGAGTACCCAACAAAAGATAAAAACTCTAATATATATTTTTTGTGTTTTTATATAAATTAATATGAAAAAATAAAATAAAAAAAAAATAAATCGAGCCGGCTCGAACGAGCCACGAGCTGGCTCGAGCTTTTCACGAGCCGAACTCGAGCCGGTGTTTTGAGCTCGTTAGAAATTTTCGAGCCGGCTAGGCTCGGCTCGTTAAGCTTCGAGCTCGAACTCGAGCCCATCCTGGCTCGGCTCGGCTCGGCTCGTTTACAAACCTAACTTTGAGGTGAAACATGTTACATTATAATCATTGCACTTGTAATTTCGTTTGATTCTTGTAAACTCTTGGCAATTCACTTATATGTTGTGGTTAGTTGATCTTTGTAATTACCATGTAGTGACGATCATATATACAATCATTAACTATTGCTAGCCTGACGGTCATAGATCTATGGGCTTGACAAACCTGCTTGGTTAATCCAAGTACACTTAGCTAATCGTATAAACTTGTAAACATGGAAAACCTGTAAACTGTCAAGGTTTGATTGTGCATCTGTTCTACATCCCTAGTTACTTTGTTCACTAATTTATAACATGAATTGCCATCTTTTATATACTTATGTATTGAAAACTATGAAATCTCACCAACATTATGTTGACCTTTTATTTTTAACATGTTTCAGGAAACGCGCAAGTTTGATTGTCACCTTTGAAGCCCATTCACACCTAGGAATGGACCTAGTTAAATAAATGAATGAACTTGAAATATTTCTTAGTATGTATTTTGATTTATTATTTGAGACTTATGTTTGTAATGTTACATCTGAAACTTATGATAATAATATTTGCATTTAAAGATAACGTTATGTGTCTGTGAACAATCTTAACCCTCACATCTCGACGATTCCGTCGTTAAGGTTGGGGTGTGACATTTAATCAGACTCAAACACGTTGAGCTCGTTTCAAAATGATACTCATATTGACATCTCGTTTTTTACACATCTAATAACAATGATAAGCTAAAAAAATACTGAATAACAATAAAAAATACGAATTAAAACGCACCAGCAACATGCTAGATTAGGAGAGTTACATCAACATAATAAATAAATCAAAACTATACCATAATTGCCACCTAACATTCATTAAACGAACTCTATTTTTATCAGCCAGTGTGATATGATATTTATGTCCTCCACCACTCGTGGTGGATCCATGAAGCAATTCATAGCCAATCAAATGGACCATAAGGTCGCCATAGTGATTATTATAGAAGGATTTAAGATTTTGAAATTAGCTGCAACCCATATGGGAACACTAACCTCACACGGCAAATAAATAAAAAAATATTAACATATCAGAAAAACAAGTGAAAGTGAGTTGTATAACCTTTGCCAATAATGATCCAAAAAAGATCACCCACCTTGCAGAAAGGAGTTAAAAACTTTATAAATCACATTATTCACCTATTTATCTTTTTTCTTTCTTATTTTTTAACACGTAACACACTTCAAAAATTTATATTTTCAACAACAAATCTTTTTCTAAATATCACCTATCAACTAAGGACTAGAAGCATAGAACTTTTTTCAAAATCTTTTCACACATCACTTTAATAGATATAAATATCAGACGTCATTAAATAAATAAACCATCCACGTTAATTATTATCAGATACACGATAAAAAAGGTTCTAATCCTCCCATTTCTTGAATAATATTGTCTAAGACGTCACCTTGAATCACCGAATCTTGACCACATTACTTGCTATTGACTTGGGGATCAAGCCATGCGTCATAGGCGGGAACTTTGGGCCAAAACAAACAAGCCATATGGCCTACGGGTCTCTACTCGTCAACAACACACTAGACCTCCGATAAATACACCAACACTCCACTCAAAATTCACCTTTTTTCTCTCTTCAATTTCACCACCACAGTGCCACAATTTCGCCCAGGGTTTTCACCGATGACGTCGCCACCGTCGCCGTCACCGTCGTCGGAGAATTTCAGGAACCTTCCGATCATGTCGCTCCGGAGCAAAATCGTGGAGAAGATAATGGAGAATCGCGTCACTCTGATCGTCGGTGAAACCGGATGCGGTAAAATACTAAAATCTCTATGTTTTTGTGTAGTTTGTTGATGTTTCAGTTGTACTTGTATTGCGGTGTTGAATAGAGTGATTTGTGATTAGCGACTCACTGGACTATAGCGAAGAAATAAAAGTGAAATATTGAGTATTTTTTATTTTTTTTTATTTTTTATTTTTTTTGTTTTTTCTGATTTTGAGTGGAGTTGATGAATAATGTGAGTTTTGCCCTATCATTAGCTGTGATTTAAGTTTTGAGGGACCAGTTCGTTGTTTGTTTGATTAGGCATGATGAAGTTAATGAATTTGCTTTTTAGATCATGTTTAGGGGTATCTATTAACTGCATGGATTCTGTTTAGCTTGAATTATCTTAGGTTTAGTTTACGCACTAAAAATGATCAGTGCTCTAAGTGCGTTGGTATGTACATTTTCTTTTAATGGAGATACATAGTTTGGGTCAACTTAACCATATATGCTTGAAATAGCAGCTTTAAAGTATAATAAAATACCATGCGGAGGAGTCAAAGGTGAAGGGACTGCGTGATGGACTGCTTTTAAGGACATTAAGCTTGTAATTAGCACTTAAAACATGTTTATGTGAATATCATTTATCCGTGGGATGCAACACAGCGGGTCTATTAATACATAGTTGTAAGCGTGCCAGATAACGTGCATGTATCACGTTTATAGTTTGTGCATAAGGTGAATAGTGACTCATTGCAATGTCGAATTGAGCCTGAGGTTCCTCGAAATCTTAGTGTTACCGATTCATTCTCCCTATATGGAAGTGTTTTCTCTGAAAGTTCAATTTTTAGGTCCCAATTCTAAATAAAGTGATAGCAGAAGTGTAGAAGAAGCGAATTGAGCTTTCATCTTAGTGCCTGCTGTTTTAGATCTCCATGCTATTTGTTCATTCTTGAATTTATTGTTTGCTAGAGTAGTTGATGAAGAGAAAACGAGCTCTTTTCTTTGTCTCCTTCACTCACCACTAGGAGAAAATATTACATGTAGTCCTTTCTGATGCAGTTTGGTTATAGATTGAACTGTCCAGCTCAGTGTTGGTTCATTTCCCCTGATTGTGATTAATTGATTAAAAGTTTCCTTATCTTTGTTGGATACACAACCGTTAGTCAGATGATTTTGAACTGTTTCAGCACATCTATAATTGTTTAGAAATTATGGAAGCTCATCTTATGGCTTGATACTGTTTTTATGATTCTCTAAAGTGAGATTGATTACAATTTATATGTCTCTAATACTGGAATTCTTAAACGATTATACCTTAATTGCTTGATAGAGATGCATATAATACTTGCTATTGAAGTTATTTGGAATCTGCTCATAGCAAAATACACCTTGATATATGGCTATTTGTTAACTACCAAGGTTAAGAAATGCTACTTTGGTATCAAAGTGTTTGGTTGTCTGGCAATCATATACATACGATTATACGAACTTCCTTATAAGAGCCATTTTTATGAAGTTTACAAGTGTTATTTATATTCTTGAAAACTAAGTATATAACTATCTAAAAGGTAATTACAAGTGCAGAACACATGTTAAATAGAAAAGCTTTTATTACATTACTTTAAAATCACAATGGTTTCCTTCTGAAATGGTGTTTCCCTTGGCACTACTCTTTGTATATGCTGAGGCTAGGTCAAAAAACTCATAATACACTTCTAATACTTCCAAATATGCTTGTTTAATGATTTTGTATCCTATGAATATTTACATTTTTCTTGAGCCTGCATTTATAACTTTAACTTTATAGTTTTGATTATAAGTTGTACTATCTTTACTGCAAGAGCTTGAAAGTTGACTTACATTGGTTACATTCCTTTTCTATACTCAAGGGAAGAGTTCACAAGTTCCTCAGTTTTTACTCGAAGAAAATATTGAGCCAATTTTATGTACACAACCAAGGAGGTTTGCTGTTGTGGCAGTTGCTAATATGGTGGCCACAGCTCGAAACTGTGCAACAGGGGGTGAGGTTGGATATCACATAGGTCACTCCAGGGTTATGTCTGCCAGGTACTCACATTATCATATCACTACTTTATCCATCCATTTTATGCTTCATGTTTCTACTATCTGATGTGAGATCGTCTTCTTTTTCGTTTATCATAATTTTCTAGTCTAACAGGTACTCAGATTGAGAAACTAAGCAAATATACTACTATACCAATTAACAAGAATACTGGGTTATAGTTTGTACCGCTTCAAGAAGATTAGTAAACAAACAAACAAACAAACAAACATACCCAGTGTATCCCGCTGAAGAGCAGGGTCTGGGAGGGGTATGTGGTGGCAAGTCTTTCCTCTATCCTGAGAGATAGAGAGACCGCTTCCGAAGAGACTCCCGACTCGTTAACAAAGGCAGTAGCCATAACAATCATAAGCTTCAAGAAGATTAGTAGGAGTTGTAAATCCGGAGTTGATCATAGTTTGCTTTTTATAGGTTTTACGTTTTATTGAGCAAGAACAAAAGTCATTTAACCTGGGATCCAGAGCAATTTTCTCGCGATAGTTTTTGTACGTTGAAAAACATGTGTGATGCCTTAACCAACAAATTTGTCGCTTCACTTTGAGTAAACCTTCGAAATTCATTAAAGTTCCCTTTTTTCTTCAATTACAGTAGGTCATTGGGTCCATTTTGTTGACACCATCTTCAGAGTTCCACTGTACACTAGTACTTTTACACCAACGTCTTATTGTTGTGTTGATAGTTTTTGTGACATTTGATCTTTTTTTGTTTTTTAATAATTATTGGCTCCTTATGTTCTTACATTACAGCTCAAAGATCATCTTTAAAACTGCTGGAGTTTTGTTGGAGGAAATGCGAGAAAAAGGAATGGATGCTCTAAAGTACAAGGTTATTATACTTGATGAAGTGCATGAAAGATCTGTCGAGTCAGATCTTGTTCTTGTATGTGTGAAGCAGTTCCTAATGAAAAATAGTGGGTTAAGGTTAGTATATTTGTTTCTTTTATTTTGCCCTTTCCTTCATTTTTTTCTTGCATTTTCTATTTTTGTAATATTATTATCTTAACCATGGTGTGTTACACTGTTTCATTTTCAGGGTGGTATTGATGTCTGCTACTGCTGATATTACAAGATACAAGGAGTATTTTAGAGATCTTGGTCGAGGTGAAAGGGTTGAAGTTTTAGGAATTCCTAGCTCTGACCAGCATACTTTATACCAGAGAAGAGTGTCATATCTTGAGCAGGTAGTTTGGTTACTAAATAAAAAAAAAACTTATTTTTCTTTGTAGAAGTTTAGAAGTAGACAACCCTATTTGTGAGCAGTTACTGCATTGAAGGTTTTAGTTGCAAAAATTGTTTTCCTGTTGTTATTACTGTGCTTTTATCTGTGATTCTCAGACAACCCTGAAACTATTAATATGCAACATGCCAACATTGCATGTAAAGTTTATGTGTTTGTTGATTTTTTACCATTGCTTAATGCAACCATGTTTTAGTGTTCTGAAATAATTACTTGCTGCATTACTTTATATTAGCAGCAATATCTAGAACCTTTTAGATAGAAAACAACATAGCCAAACAAAGTAATCCTCTTTTGCAGGATTTTTTGTTAATGCGATACGTTATGAACTTCCATGATGTAGAAAAGGCATGGCTTATGGAGCCGTAGAATATTGACTTCTTAAGCTAGTTTTAAAGTACGCGGGTAATAATGCTTAGGAGAATGCTTCAAGCTTCACATGCATTTTGTAGCCCTAATTAACATCGGTGGCCTTTGAATTTTTAATGGCTTTTTAAGTATCTGCTATTTTGATGAGTATCGGTACCAAACCTCATAAACAATGTATTTGTGCATGCTATGTAACACTAGGGAACATCAGTATCTTTGAAGCTTTAAGGGTAGTATACAATTTGAATAATATTATATCCTTATGACTGTTCTTGCAACTTCTTTAGTTATTGTGGTATATATATGTAGTCTCTGTGTAATTTTGTTGTTGTTGTGAAACAGGTGGCTGAACTTCTTGATATAAGTTCAGAATCTCTATCATTGAAATATTGTTCTGGACCAAGCCCAGATTTATCTGAAGCATCCATGAATGAAGAAGTGCACAAGCTTATACATACTCTGGTATTACATATTCATAAAAATGAACCAGATTTGGAGAAAAGCATTTTGATATTCCTTCCAACTTATTATGCATTGGAGCAACAATGGCTTGCTTTGACTCATTTTAGGAGTGCTTTTAAAATTCACATCTTACATAGTAGCATCGACACAGAGCAAGCTCTTAACGCCATGAGAATTTCAAAGTCTCATAGGAAGGTTAGCCTCTTTGTTTTTCATGGTAATGTAATAAGAGGTGTTTGTATTTGTGTTTTGAAATCGGTTATCTTGTTTTGGTGACCAGCAGCCACAAATATGAGTTTCAGTGCTTGGATAATCATATTTTGATCATGATAGTCAAATAATTAGGGGCATGGATTAGACATGACAAGAACATGGCTCAAAGTTACTGGGTTAGGGTTGTGGCTAAATGTGACCCATTTAACAAACGGGTCGATATGGTCAGGTCATTAACCTATTTTAAGTCAGAATTAAATATTTTGAAAGTATAAATGTTATTTTATATCCTCCAAACCCATTTACATTCCGTTTATAACCTGTTGAACTGACCAACCTGTTTAACTCGCCAACCTGTTTGGCTGGTTTAAGTAATCTGGTTACATGTATCCAGGTTAGGGTTCAACTTTTCTACATGATTAAGTGATCGAACGCGAACCTGACACAAATTACTACTAAAAGTAATCAGTTGTAGATATTATATCAATAGCAACCAAACTGATTATGTACGTGTAAAAGAAAGCTACCTATTTACCCCTGATAACCTAGTCTGAGAGATTCTCACTTTCATTTCACCTAACTTTCTTTTCCTCACGAAGTGGTCAATTTTGGTTAATTATATTTGTTGATATCTTGAATATTCAGAATTTGCCTAATACTCAGATGTCTGATTTTTCTGATATCAGTAGGTATAAATGTACATGGATGCGACCTAAGTATTGATCTTTTTTCATTAAGACTATCCAAGTATTTATTTGTTTATGTTTATGCTAATTCTGGTCAAAATTATGCCAAAAATTATAAAGGAGACAACAATGCTCTGAACATAACAAAACTAAGATAGTGCAAATAATAATTCAAACGTTATATACCAATTATACCCATGTGAATCACTTAGAATATGAGGAAGATGGGTTTAAATGAAGGGTATAACTGGTATTTTGCATTACAATTATTATTTTGAATGAAGACGGATGTATATCTGGTTTACCTACGAAGTTGGTTTGATACATGGGTGCCCTTGATGAAAAAATGAATATTTGAGTGGCATCCACATACATTATCTCTAATTACGTAATTAGACAGCAGAAGCTCGTCTAAACACTAATTTCTACATCTTGTTTCGTCATAGCTGATTGTATTATTCTGATTATTCAATATGACATAATCAGTTCAAAGAGCACACCCACCACCCCCTGTAGAAGATATCTAGCAATAAAACATTGTGGTCACCTGTCTCTAGGGAGCAAATTCTCACCATGCTTCACTTTCCTCTGAACATTTTTTGGTGCAGGTGATATTGGCAACAAACATTGCAGAATCTTCTGTAACAATACCAAAAGTTGCCTATGTAATTGATTCATGCAGGTCACTACAAGTCTACTGGGATGCAAATAGAAAAACTGAATCATCGGAGATTGTCTGGGTGTCTGAATCTCAGGTACTTAGTACTTTTTACTTCTTTTTTTTAGTACAATCCTAGTTAAAATTAAATCTCCATGTTGCATGTTATAGGCTGAGCAAAGGCGGGGAAGAACAGGCCGCACTTGTGATGGTGAAGTATATCGACTCGTCACTGAACCATTTTTTGGCCAATTAGAGAAATTTGAAGCACCATCTATTTTAAAGTTATCATTAAGGCAACAAGTGCTTCTTACAACTTGTTCTGAATCAAGAGCTATTAATGATCCAAAGGGTAAGTTGCGCGCTCTCTCTCTCTCTCTCTCTCTCACTCTCTCTCCACACACACTTGCATAGTTACATACATCATATTGTTTGTTATATTATATTTCTATCTTTTACATTATATTTTTAATCACCTATACTCCTCTCGTGAGGGAAGTTATTTACATTTTTAGGTTTATGTCACACGAGCCTATTCACTCTATACCATTACGCATTTTACTTACTTTCTTATAGTAACTAATAATGAGTTTTACCCTAATTTTCTATGGAATATGGCATGTAGTTATTTTTAGATATTTGAGCACGGAATGATGATATTGGTTTTCCTTTATGCTTATGGGTGAATAGTGCTTTTCTTTAATGTGAGCCAACAGGTTGGGTCAGGCCAGTTGATTCAGAGCATTTTTTTTCTCTTGTTTATTGATTCTTTGAACAGTTGATGTCTTTACCAGTACCATACTATTTCTCTCTCTGTCCTAAAATTGCTGTCCATGTTACTACTTAGCTTCTCCCATTAATCATTTCCTTTTAAGAAAATATATATTTATCGTATATATATAGCAATGATTGTAATTGCCAATGTAAATATAGTATTGATTCATAGGTTATTAATATTGATTGAGAGGAGATCTCATGACAGTTTGTATATATACCAAACATTATTCTCAATAAAGATCATCTTGAATATCACTCTTACATGGTATCACACCTCTCTCGATCCTGCTAACCCTACCCTCTCTGCCGTTCACTTTCTGCAGCCTCTCCCCTCTTCACATCTTCGATCTCCTTCACCCCTCTCTCATGGACTCCAAAATACATCCTGCCATGACCGTATCCAACATTAAAAAACTTCATTCCTATAATCCTTGAAGTCGAAACTGCTCATTACACGACATGGTCCGAACTCTTTCAGGTCCATTGTCGTGCGTATGAAGTTTTCGATCATCTCAGCCCCAAAGCAACCTCCGATGATGGCAAGAAAGCTACCTCTTCTGCTACTGATGCTCTCTGGTCGCGTATCGATGCTATTGTCCTGCAGTGGATCTATGGAACCATCTCCACGGATCTGTTGCACACCATTATGCAACCTGGCGCAACCGCTCATCAGGCCTGGACCACGTTGGAAGGGCTGTTCAAAGACAATAAAAACACCAGGTATGTCTTCCTTCAACAGGAGTTTTCCAATGTTCGCTTGGAGAATTTTTCAAGCATGTCCGCCTACTGCCGACAGGTTAAACTCCTGTCCGACCAATTCACTAGCGTGGGGGCCCCGGTTGACAATCAACGACTCGTTCTTCAGCTGTTAACCGGTCTCACTGACCAGTATGATGGGATTTCAACAATACTACAGAACCGAGACCCCTTACCTGATTTTCACGAAGCACGGTCACGTCTCACCATGGAAGAGAGCAAGAAAAAGCATCAGGCTGCTCACGCCGCTCAATCGTCTGCCACCGCACTTGCGGCTGTCGCAACCAACCCCTCTCCGTCCGACAGCCACTCCACTCAGTCGTATGACCGAAATCGTGGCCAGGGTCGCAGCCGAGGGCGGGGTAGGGGACGCGGCCCCTCTGGTCGCGGGGGTTGGAGCTCCAACATCCAACACCCTTACATTGTTTTTCCACATACTTGGGCATCTAATCAGTGGGCCACCTTATTAAACAACCAGGCCCAACACTGGCCCACAGCACAACCGAGCCCACCATGCCCATACCCATTAACGCCCAAACCCAATACATGTGTGGGCATACTTGGGCCATCGCCCTCTCAAGCCTACACTGCCGGTCCTGTTCCAACCGACATCGTTCAAGCTCTCTACACGTTATCCTTAAATCAACAGGACCCGGTCGGTTACATGTATACTGGAGCAACGGGTCATATGGCAAACCAGCAAGGTAACATTTCCCCGTCTGTTTTTAATGGTTGCACTTCTAAACATATTATAGTCGGTAATGGCATGACCATCCCGGTTCTCGGACAGGGCAACTTCACTCTACCATACCCATTCCCACCCCTTAAACTTAATAATGTTCTATATGCCCCTCAACTAATTAAAAATCTTATTTCTGTCTGACGCCTTACCACTGATAATTTAATATCCATTGAATTTGACCCTTTCGGTTTTCTTGTGAAGGACCTCAAGACCAAGGCTCCCATCCTTGGATGCAATAGCTCGGGCGATCTTTATCCCCTCACCACTCCTCTCCAAAGTCTCTCCTCTCCTCCATCCACATTTGCTGCCATTACTCAAGACCGTTGGCATCAACGACTTGGGCATCCGGGAGAAAATTTATTGCATTCTTTAAAGTCTTCTTCATGTATTAGTTAGGGAAAATGTCGTGAGACTATTTGTCAATCATGTGTGTTTGGCAAAAGTGTTAAACTTCCTTTTTATGACTCATTGAATAAAACTTATTTACCATTTGACATTGTTCACAACAATCTATGGACATCACCGGTCCTAGCACCGGTGGTCATCGCTATTACGTCTTATTTATTGATGACTTTACCAACTTTCTATGGACATACCCGATAAGTCAAAAGTCACAAGTTTTCGCGACTTTTACACACTTTACCAACTACATTCATACTCAATTTGAGCGAAAAATAAAACAATTTCAATGTGACAATGGAAAAGAATACACAAACCATCAATTTCAAAACTTTTGTCATCACAACGGCATGCACTTCCGATTCTCCTGCCCTCACACTTCTTCGCTAAACGGAAAAGCGGAACGCAAGATCTGCACAATCAACAACATGCTTCGCACCCTTCTAGCTCAATCCTCTCTCCCACCAAACTTCTGGCATCATGCGCTTGAAGCTGCTACCTACCTTCTCAATATCCTTCCAAGCAAAAACCACAACTTCCTATCACCCACCACCCTTCTATACAAATGCCAACCCACATATGATCACCTTCGTGTTTTTGGCTACTTGTGTTACCCCCTTCTCCCCTCCAATAAAATTCACAAATTAGCAAACCGTTCCTAACCTTGTGTGTTTCTCGGTTACCCCACCAACCACCGTGGCTACAAATGCCTCGACCTTCAAACTAACAGAGTCTCCATTAACCACCATGTTCACTTTGAGGAATCAATTTTTCCATATCACATACGTTCCCCCACCACCTCCCCATCCTATGACTTTCTTCCCCCCCTCCAAATCCCCTCTTATGGTCCTACGTTTCCTATCACCCGGTCTCCGCCCCATCCACACTGGCCACTTCTAACACATCTCCTTCCACCTCAGCACCAACCTTTCCCTCTTCTAGCCCTGACCCGAATGCATCCACTCCCCATAACACCACACCTCATCCTGACCCCACTTCCCCAACCCAACCACTCACCCCTACACACGTGCCTCATCCGAACCCACCTACAACCTCTACACACTTCTCACAGCCCGAACCACCTCCCCTCCTCCATACCTATAGCCGTAAACAGTCTGGCACCACTCAACCTCGGTCGGTCTTCTTCCCGGGTCATGCTACGGCAAACCCAACCCCTCCTACCATCCCTCCTACTCCATCCACTCACCCCACCCCACCATCTCCTCCCACCCGCACCATGCGCACACGCGCTATGAATGGCATTTCAAAACAAATTCACCCTAACCTTAACCTTCACACCTCCACCATCGCCCCCATTCCCAAAAGCCCACAAGTTGCTCTGTCCTCACCAGAATGGTACAATGCTATGAATGATGAGTTTAGTGTTCTCATTAAAAATAAGACCTGGGAACTTGTTCCTCACACACCAGACATGAACATTATTCGCAGCATGTAGCTTTTTAAACACAAGTTTAGATCGGATGGTAGCCTCGAACGTTATAAGGCTAGACTAGTATGTGACGGCTGAAAGCAACAATTGGGTATCGATTGTGGGGAAACGTTTAGTCCGGTGGTCAAACCGGCTACTATTCGGTTGGTCTTATCCTTAGCTCTTTCTCAGTCATGGAAAGTTCACCAACTTGATGTCACCAACACATTTCTTCATGGACATCTGTCTGAAACAGTTTACATGCACCAGCCCATTGGGTTCCGACATCGACATTACCCAGATCATGTATGCCGCCTTAAGAAATCCCTATACGGCCTAAAACAGGTTCCACGTGCGTGGTATCAATGTTTTACGGACTTCGTTCTATTGCTTGGCTTCACCCAAAGCAAGTCCGACAACTCTCTCTTTATATACCACCAGGGATCTCATACTGCTTACTTATTGATCTATGTTGATGACATAATCCTCACCACCTCCTCCGATGATCTTCGCAATCGTCTAATGTCTTCACTTGCTGCTGAATTTACGATGAAAGATTTGGGGCCCTTGAGTTACTTTCTTGGCATTTCTGTCACCCGCACCGGTGATCACATGTTTCTCTCCCAACAGTGTAACACCCGACCACTCATACCACCAATATTGTCCGCTTTGCCCACGAGAAGCTCACAGATTTGCTTTTGATTGCCCGGGTGAAAACTTCCTAGGGAGGTCACCCATCCCTGGATTGCTGCCACCTGAGTACGCTTAACTGTGGAGTTTTCCTCTCATCCACAGCCAATATGCCCAAAACGCGTTGATGATATTAGAGGCAGGACATTCCTTATGAACTTGGAATCTCCCCTGTCCACGACCAATGTGGGATTTATGTAGGGTGTCACAATCACCCCCCCCCCCCCCCCCTTGGACTCATCGTCCTCGATGAGCCCGAGAAGTCACCATCCTCGGTGAGGTATGTCCCATATCCCGAACGGCACAGGAGTGGCTCTGATACCATTCTGTAACACCCGGCCTCTCATACCACCAATATTGTCCGCTTTGTCCACGAGAAGCTTACGGATTTGCTTTTGGTTGCCCGGGTGAAAACTTCCCAGGGAGGTCACCCATCCCTGGATTGCTGCCACCTGATCACGCTTAATTGTGGAGTTCTCCTCTTATCCACAGCCAATACGCCCAAAACGCGTTGATGATATTAGAGGCAGGACATTCCTTATGAACCAGGAATCTCTCCTGTCCACGGCCAATGTAGGATTTATGTAGGATGTCACAAACAGGCCTACGCTAAAGACATTCTTCATTGCGCTGCCATGGACTCTTGCAAGCCTGTCCCCACTCCCGTTGACACTCAATCCAAATTGAGTGATTCCTCCGGTCCCATGTTTGAAGACCCGAGCACATACAGGAGCCTTGCGGGTGCCCTACAATACCTTACTTTCACACGTCCAGACATCACATATGCTGTTCAGCAAGTCTGTATGCATATGCATTCCCCTCGGATGGATCACTGGAATGCCCTCAAGCGGATTTTACGGGTACATCCATGGCACTTCTGATTTTGGTATTCTCTTAGGCCCTGCACCACAGTTATCCTTGCTTGCTTACACTGATGCCGACTGGGCCGACTGTCTGGACACCCGTCGCTCGACTTCGGGCTACTGTGTTTATCTCGACGACAATCTCATATCCTGGTCGTCCAAACGCCAATCCACCGTCTCCCGCTCTAGCGCCGAGGCTGAATACCATGGTGTTGCCAACGTCGTGGTTGAAATTTGTTGTCTTCGAAATCTTCTCCTTAAGTTGCACCGTCCCCTCTCTAGAGCAACCTTAATCTACTGCGACAATGTCAGTGCCATCTAGTTATCCGACAATCCTGTTCACCACCAACGTACCAAACATATCGAACTTGACATACATTTTGTTCGGGAACAGGTTCAGCGAGGAAATGTTCGGGTCCTACATGTACCATCTCGCTACCAGATCGCTGACATCTTCACCAAAGGCCTCCCACGGATCTTATTTGAAGATTTTCGGTCCAGTCTCAGCATCCGCTCTCCTCCCGCTTCGACTGTGGGGGTGTAATAGATATCGTATATATATAGCAATGATTGTAATTGCCAATGTAAATATAGTATTGATTCATAGGTCATTAATATTGATTGAGAGGAGATCTCATGACAGTTTGTATATATACCAAACATTATTCTCAATAAAGATCATCTTGAATATCACTCTTACAGTGTATGGTTTTCCCCGTTTTACCCTTAGTTACCTTTACCATAAATGCTAGTTTTCCAAGTCATTGGAGTCTTAATATTAGGTCATTGAAGCATTCTAGAAACTAAAAGTAGCATTGATTGCACACATCCTAAATTGACTTTTTTTTTGGTTTGTGGATGATAATTCGGGAATGAAGGAATACAATAATAATCCATCTTTTGATAACGAAGGTGATAGACCCAGCTCGACCCATTCCGCATTTAATTTCACTAGCTGTTGTAAAAGAATGTGGAGCAACCGGGTTGAATGGGTCAGCACCCTTATGGATCAGTTTGGTTCGTTTAAACATGTGAAGATTAAGCATTTCCATGCAATAAACCACATGCAGCATCCCACGTTCCACCACCTGCAATGAATTCGTTCATTTTAACATTTTTTTTATGAATTCTAATTTTACATCAGTTATGTTTCCATGCTTTCTTTGTTTGTACTTCCTGCTCTCTAGGTAGCAATTAGCAGTTTAGTTTTAGGTTTTAAATCGTGGGTTAGTGGAAGCTTGGCAGGTTACTTGATCTTTTTCTTTATGTACTGATCACTGAATCTAGGAAAGATGAAAGTCAGTGTGTTGAATGTCAAATTTCTTTTGGTTAATCTGTCAATGGTTTTTGAGGTGTGTTAATTCCTCCATGCGGTGTTCTTGGACCCCGTACGGAGCTAGGTGGTGTATCTGTATCCTATCTCAGTGTAGGTTTGCCCTACCATTTGTGTGGTGTTTCTGTATCATAAACAGACTGTAGATCTATCCGTTTATGTGTATTATATTTTTATACGATAACTCCTACCTAGATTTACAACAGAAGGTATTTTGGTGAGTTCTAAACCATTTTCAGTTTTCTTTATTTTCTTTAATTTTGCTCATTTTGTCTGTTTGAGATAAATTATAACTCGGACCATTTATGAACGTTTTGGATTTACCTCATCTGTTATTTCTGAACTAATTTAAGGTTTGTTTGTAGTCTTGTTACAGAAAGTTATGGACCCACCAAGACCTGAAGTGGTTGATGATGCACTAGAATTGCTGGTCCATATTCATGCTTTAGAGAAAACTTCTCCAAGAGGTCGTTTTGAGCCAACCTTCTACGGGAGATTGCTTTCCAGCTTTTCTTTGTCCTTTGATGCTTCTATGCTTATTGTAAAGTTTGGAGAAGCTGGAATGCTACGTGAAGGCATTATAATTGGTATCCTTATGGATGTCCAACCTTTACCAATCATCCGTCCCTTTGGACAAGAAGCACTGGTACTTGTATCGGATCTCACAAACTTCATCATTTTGATTTTAATGGGTTAGGTAATTGCTCAAAACAGGATTGGGTTAAAACATGCTATTTTTAATATGGGTGAAATGAGCTGGATAAGGTTGGTTATGATTACAAAAAGATATATTTACATGAATAATCTATATCTTATATTTAAAACAATTCAGGAGGTAATGCACTAAAAACAATTCAGGAGGTAATGCACCAATGGGACTGAAATGGCCACATCTAATATTTGTTCTCATGAGCTTCAAAATTGTGATTCAACAGTTGATCTGGTTACTGAGAACTGACTCATTTTCCGTCCAAATTTACAGTTTTCTAAGTTCACTGATGACTACTATAATCAAGATGGTAAGCTCGTTGGTTTAATGGGTAGGAAGGAAGTGATATTCATGGCAAATTTTTGCGCCTTCCAGTTCTGGCAACGTGCTTTTCAGGTAAACAGTGGTGACATGAGTTATCCTTTATTTTATTAAATATTATATGTTTTGAATAGATTGGGTCATTGGGTGACATCTACTTTACCATCATGAAGGATAATCGTCGGCTTGAGCGGTTAAAACATCTTTCAAAGTCTGATGACACATCAAACACCCAAATTACATCCCTGAAGATTGAAGAGGAGTGGTGCCTTTTCCATAATCTTGTTCAATCATCACTCCAGCATGTTGCCAATATATGTATGATTTTTTGAGATGCCATTTTAGGTCTTCCATATAGAGGTTGCAAGATGAGCGGTTCAGACTAGTTGGGTAATGGGTTTACAATGGTTCATTGTTAGTATGGGCTGGTGGTTTTGGTTTACCTGAAAACATCTTTTTGCCATTTTTGAGTATGTTACTAAATAACTAATGCATTAGAATTGATTGATAAACAAATGAACAATAATAATCTGAATCTTTGATGAACTGTTTTGGGAGGTTGTATACCTGTATGAAGTTGTCAACTAAAAATACACTTTGTGCAACTTTCAACTCCTTTGGCTCCTTCTCTTTGAGCGAAATATTTTTGTCGACAATTTGACCTATTCGAGATTAAAATCACCAATTGGCCACTTTGTACAAGTTTGAACCTGTTTGGCTGTTCTGTTTTCAGCTGATTTTTTTTTTGCTCAATTAAACCCTTTTAAGAATGAATCTAACCTGAGGATACATTCATAACTCATAAGTAAACCAGGTGAAAGTGCCTTTTTTTACTTTTTATACAAGTTTATGTTAATGTGGAGTAATTGCTATGACTGCAGATGAGAACGTTCTTAGTAACTTGCATAGATACCGCCCCAATTTTCTAGCAACCTCAAATGGTCTACCGTCTTACTATGAGCCCTATGAATTTCAGCATACATGCTGTCTTATGGTTGAACACAATGACGATTCTGATCCTCTTGCCACAAATGACGATGGCAATTCTATTTATGAAACAAAGAAATGTATAGCTTTTCCTTTTGTGGATGCAAATGAATTTAAAAAGAATGAGGTTGCTTTTAGATTGTCCAACTCCATCAAAGAGGTATTTAAGGTTTTGCTTCAACCGTCATCCGGTTATGGTTTTTATCAGGTTTACAAATTTCTGTTGTTTTTCTGTCATGCAAGCAGATAAGGATTTGTTATCTGGAGAACCCATCTGACAACCAGCAAATCCAGAATTCCTTTTCTTATAATGGTGTAGAAGCTTCTCTATGTAGATATTTTGTCAATGGGACATGCAATAAGGGCGGCCAGTGTTTATTTTCTCATTCGTTAGAAGCTAAAAGACCTGTTTGTAAATTCTTCTTATCATTACAGGTATGCGCTCCTTTCTTAATTTTAAACTATCTTCTGTCTACTCGGATAACTATAAATCTTTGCTGTTACCTTTTGCTTTGTTCTTTTTCTTGTTTAGTTTGAATTGCTGCTGAAAACAAACACTGAACATTAGAGGTGGCAAAATAGGTGTGATGACATCTTAAACATTATTGATATCAATCTGTTAATACATCTACAGGGTTGCAGAAATGGAAATTCCTGTTTTTTCTCTCATAGTTCAGAGCAGCCCTCTTTTCCAAGTACTGAACACGAATCATGTTCCATAGATGATGTACCTGCTGATGCTTCTCTGCTTTTAAGTTTATTTCCTAGTCCAGATGATGGCTGCATTCTTTTATTTGACGACTTTGATATTCAGTTCTCTACCAATGTTGCTAGTTTTTATACCCCGTCTTCTATAGTTTGCACTACCCCTGCAGTTAAATCTTCAAACGTCCCAATCTTGAAAGATTTAAGAATATTGTGGGGACTTGCTCATCCACATGGAACTATCATCTCTAAAGCTGCTAATAACAAAATCCCATGGAAAGATATCAAATGTGCTGTGTGGATTCCTAACTTTGATAATGCAGAGAATTGGGAAGAACAAAAGAGTCTTATTAAAATGTTTTTCGAGTATCTTGCTATCCGTATACTTGGTGATGCGTTGTATGAGGTCCAAGTTATTCTTGTCATGAACAACCTCCGGTTCGCTCGACTGCAGGTATTAATACATCTCTCTCATTTCTTTTCTTTTTGAAAACTGGTAGGTCGGCCAGGTCTGCATGATGAAACATAGATTACCTGGAATATTTTTACGGAACTTTTATTTTTTGCATAATAATGGGGGTGTTTGGTTTCAGGGTATGGGTTTTGCATGAATGAGGTTGATACCCATAAAATTGGGTATCCTCCATTCCCACCTAATGCGTTGGGTTTAGAGAACCATTATCGTTCTTATTATATCATTTAATCAAACCCATGCTTGTTGTGAATCCTGACTGCAAACCACACACCACCCGTGTCTTAAATATGATTACATAAAAGTAGAGGTGGCAAAATGGATGGGTTGGATTGGGTTGGTTGTTAGGTTAGGATGGATTTGGGTCAGGATGGGTTTGGGTTAGGATGGGTCATTTAGAAAAAAAGGTCAGGATGGGTTTGGGTCAATATGGGTTTGGATCAGGATGGGTTTGCATCAGGATGGATCATTTTTAAAAAAGTCAACACTATTTTACTAGTTTTCTACAATCCAACAACACATATAGATAGATGCATATACGAGCTCAAAGAGATACATATAAGACTTCATCTATAATAGATAGATGC
>BJCO01468585.1:0-10025 GCA_018326465.1 Flaveria floridana | reverse complement strand
ATTCACAGACCTCATTATGAATGACGTTGGATGTAACTCGCCACAAACCATCTTTATTATAAGATGCTTTAATACTGGTATACTCATTTAGTATCCTCTGACCTGAGATGCATACTAGAACTTCCGTTTACCAGGAGTTATTCTTTGATTAATGTCAAAGGCTAACACGTAACTGCCAGTCATAAAGACTTTGGTTGGCAATAATTCTGAAATTCAGTGGGAGTTCTATGTAGTCAATAAGAGATACTGTACTCTTACATTATATGTAACAGTTAGACATCATGGCGCCCTCGTTGATTCAAACTGGTGAAGTGTGAGGCCTCACCCAAACTGACTGTGTGTTTGATTAGACCATTTTGAATCAGGATCAAGAACAATAATGATTGAGCTCCATATGAGAATTAATCTTAATGACCCAATTGATATCTTTTACAGAAAGGATAAATGATTATGATTACCATAAGTCTATTATCTTGTTATAGTAAGGTGTTATGAAACAATATATTTTGGTTAATGACTTTAAAGTATCATACCTTGTTGGGGGCAGTCAAGTTCAGCTAGAGCGCCGATGACTGTCGACGTTAAGATTTAATCGAATAGCGTCCAAGTTGGAGTCTACTGGATTTAAATAATGTACGGGTTCAATTAATTAACGTTGCCAACCGAGTTATGACCCGCAAGAGTTACACCTTGGGCAACGAACGTTAAAGTCCACTTAATATGATTAACTGGTGTTTACGAACTATATCGGATTTTTTATAATTTATAATTGTTATAAATTATTTAATATAAATGTTATTAATTGTGGTTTTTGGTTTATATGTGGGCTAATAACTAATCTTACCGGGTCTGAGATCCGCTTAGGTTAGTGAATATATAAACATGGCAATTAGGCTAAAAACCTAATTAACCGAAAAAAGGAAAGCAAAAGAAAATCCCACTTTTGATTTTTTTGGCTGCCGTGGATTTTGAAAACAAAGAGATTTACTTTTGTTTTTTTGGTTTGATCACATACAACAATTAGCAGATCCACCGTCTACCATTATCCTCCTGGTTATTTCCGCCGCTTGCGCCTGCGATTACCGCGATCCATTAGTTCACACTACCACTTCAACTTCTATCACATAGAAGTGGATTTCGATCCGGTACCCGCGCCACTCACCCGCGGCTTCTCGTGTTCGTCTGTTTCTAACAATAGTTCATTAAACCCTCGGTGTCTGAAACGGTTAATCATTAACCACAAATGTATATTATATCTCATCAGTAGGTTAATATTATTATTCTGTATTGGCGTTTGTAACCTAGATCCTGTCTCCGTTGCGTTAACAATTATTAATCTGATTAATAATTATCAAAATTGTTTTGATAAAATAACCTAACCAAGATACTATTGAACCCAACAAACTGCTATGTTTATTTGTATTGTAGAGCATAGTTGTGTTACATCAACATCTATGACATTAAAGTGTTATTTTTTCGTTGTTCTCTAATAGGATATGTAGTTTGTGAAGTCGAGTCGTATTCATGTCCGCTTGATATGAGTTCTATACTAGTTTTCTGTGTCAATTGATTGGCGATGTTCGGTCACGAACTGTTGTCGCATGGAAAGAACCTTATGTGTGCTTGCTGATTGCATTATTAACTAAATGATTAAATGATTATGGAAATAATTTATTGTGCATGTTGGGTTATTTTTATATTCCTGTGTTGGATTGGGTTTGCTTTGTTGCTACTTTTGGAGCTAATATCACTTGATTGTTTCATTTTGCTTATGTGAAGATGTGTTTTAGATGCCGGTTGCGTGATTGACAACATGGGTTTATTGTATGGTATGTCGTTTTATAAACTGGATGATCATAACAGTTCTCCAATTTCATGGGTTTATTCAGCTTTGTGGTTGTAGTGTTTAGGAAATTTTTAGTGAATGAATTTTAATAAGTAATTTATTAATTTTGTATTGAGAATATAAAAACAAAAGTTAACATAAAATAGGATTCATACATTGCCAATTGATTTGGGATTTACAAAAGGAATAGTTCAAATGGTACAAACGGGTCTATGGATTTAAATTCATGAATTAGACGAGAAACTAAAAATTGTGCAATATGTTCTGCATAGCTTCCTATGAGTAGTAGATATTTCTTTTTTGATGTTTGGTTTGGTTTGGCTTGGCTGAGGTTGTCAAATATTTACTGACTGCATTATTCTTAAAATAAAGTATTGATTAGTTAGTTAATCGGATCCCAGGTCCTAAACTGATATGTTAATTTCTTTGAAATGCTTGCATTACACCTCTTTCAATGAAAACCAATGTTTCTTGAAGGTTAAACAAAATTAGTGTATTTATATGTTACCATAAGTTTAGTATGACAATTGTGTAATTACGTTTAGTATAGGTAAGTTAGTTATTGCGTGGTGGTTAAGTAACCCGGTTAGGACCCGTGGATAACCCGTCAAGTTTTTACCTATAAATACCATGTAAAACCTTCATTTTACACATGATGAATCATAACAACAAGAACATATTCTCTGCATTCATCCATCGAAAAAACAGTATTTGATCTCTCTCTACCAACAATTGGTATTAGAGCGTTACGGTCTTGGGAAGAAGAGATTGTGTAAAGAAACCTTCGGTTCCAAAAATTCACGAAGAACACGTTGCGCATCAATACAGAGATACAAAAATTGGAACAAATCAAAAACAAGGAACGTTTTTATCAATCAGAGACGTGATCACCATCATCAATCGATCAAAGGGTCATCAGAATCAATAACCCAAAATCATTTTTCAACAAATTAGAGGATACCGATTTCACAATTCAAATAGAAACAGAGTAGCATTCAAAATAAAGTATTTGTTCAATCTGATCCCTTAAACCCGTTTTGTTCAAGAATCGATTACGGAAAATCATTTCAGGAACCAAGAAACACATCAAATCAGTCAAGTTCTCGAACCTCGTTTCATTTCAATGAGTAGTACGAAAAATCAAGTTTTATTACAACAAAACATCTTATTATTAGAGTCAAAACATCAATTCGACTAGAAAATTTTAAAAATCAAACAACCACTGGTTTCAATTCGATCGAGTTTTAAAGGAAACATTAAGAAAGTTTTTGTTAAGGAAATTTGACATTAGAAATGTCAAAAGCAGTTTTTTCTCTGTTTTTTTTTTGAAGAAAACCGTCCTTGGGACTTCCAAAATTTTCAGCAAGAGGCAATTTCTTGAATTCTTAAAAACTACAATTTTAATATTCTAAATAAAAACAAAATATTAAGTTTCTTTTTTTTCTAAGAGAAAAATCAAAACAAATTTTCAAGAGAATCGAGTAAAAATTATTTTGTTTTTAAGAAAAGTCAAAATAATCTGTTTGACTAAGGGAAAGTTAAACAAGTTCTGTTAACACTTTTGGAAAGTTTATACAACTGAACCTTTGTGGTTCACATCGCAAGCAAGAATCGAACCTTTGTGGTTCACATAGCAAGCAAGAACCGAACCCTTGTGGGTCATATAGCAAGCAAGAACCGACCCCTTGTGGTTCATTTAGCAAGCAAGATCGAATCAATCTTGGTTCAACTAGCAAGTAAGAGAAACCATAGTGTTTCAAAGCAAGCAAGAAAGACATGTTGATCAAAGCAAAGCAAGAAAGACATGTGTAGTTAAAGCAAGCAAGAGAGACTCGTGTAGTCATAGCATGCGAGATAGACAAATTTTGGTAAAGCAAGCAAGAGAGACTCGTGTAGTCATAGCATGCGAGATAGACAAATTTTGGTAAAAGCAAGCAAGATAAGCATGAAAGCTGTAGCAAGAAAGTAAGAACGGTGAAAGATTAAAACAAGAAAGAAAAACTGTTCATCATTTGAATTGATTAGCAAGAAGCACGTGCAAGTCAAAGTAAGTTTAAAGAAAAATAGGAAAGAGACGAACCAATAAAATAGAGAAAGAAAGCATGGAAGGAAAATCAGCAAGTACTTCGACATAAATACGTGAACAAGGGAACATATCCCTCCAATGTCCCAAATTAACTGAGTCAATTTACACCTCATGGGCATTTTAATGGAAACAATCTTGAAGGCGTATGGTCGTTTGGGAAACAACTTATGCGAAAGGAGATGTTGATTAAAAGAAAGTGCATACGACTAAAGCATTGATCTTCCAAACACTACCCGAAGATATACAAATGCAAGTTGCACAATGTGAATAAAGTTCGGCACCTTGGAGCCGATCTAGTTCAAAAGGCACATCTACAAACCTTAAGAAGTGAGTTAGATACGATAAAGATGAAAGAAAATGAAAGCGTAAGTAACTTCGCAAGCAAGTTAAGCAACATAAGAGGCAAATTCAAAAGTCTGGGCACTACTCTTAAAGATAAGATAATCGTAAGTAAGTTACTTAACTCCGTTCCTAAGAAGTTTTTACCAATAGTGACATCTATCAAGTAATATTCATAAATAGATAAAATGCCATTTGAAGAAGCAGTGGGGAGAATAACAACATTTGAAGAACACCACAAAATTCATAATGAATTAGAAGGAAGCCATCAAACTAAGCTTCTAATGGCAAGTACAAATAATCAAAGTCGTGGTAGAGGACGAGGAAGAAACTTCACCACAAGACAAGAAAGAGACTTCACTAAAGAAAGAAAAGATCATGAGAAAAATGTGACTCGGGAAGATAAAGACAAAAACAAATTTAGATGTTATGAATGTGAAGGATTTGGTCATTTTGCATATGAGGGCACCAAATGGAAGAACAAGTGGAAGAACAAGGAAAAAGGGGAAGCTAATCTTATTCAATGCGATAAAGATGAACCTATGCTATTATGAAGTGGAATGATGAAAACTTTCTCAATCTTAATTTAGTTTAAGGGGGAGTGTTGATGGTTAAACTAAATTAGTGTATTTATATGTTATTATAAGTTAGTGTGACAATTGTATAATTATGTTTAGTATACATAAGTTAGTTATTGCTTGGTGGTTAAGTAACCTGGTTAGGACCCGTGGATAACCCGCCTAGTTTGTACCTATAAATACCATGTAAAACATCCATTTGACACATGATGAATCATACTTGCAAGAACATATTCTTTGCATTCATCCATTGAAAAACATGTGTTTGATCTCTCTCTACTTAACAATGTTGTAGTCTATTCAGAAAACCCAAACCCATGTTGTAGTGTGTTGTCTAAAGATTGTTTTTCTTCTTAAATGTTGTCTTTACTTTTGTGAAATTAGTTCTTAATTAGTTCGAGTGGTTTATGAAGTGATTCCAAAGGTTTTGGTTAGTTGGAGATTGTTCAAACAAACATAGGCCCAAGGTAACCTTTTTGGTGATTCTTTGTGTTAATTTGTATTCAGCTTATAGTTATACCTTGTTAATTTATGCGTTTTCAAACGTTGTGGAGAGTTCACCAACTTGAATATAGAACCTGTGAATGTGTTCGTTTGTTTATTTGTATATTTGTTTATTTTTAGCTGAGTTATTAATATATGTTTTCAAGGTCTTAATAAGTGGACAGTACTATTGAATTCAATATAGACACTGTTATTTATGAACTAATTAGCAGATACCGTGCAGTTATTACCAGCTAAAATATGATCGTTAACTCGACAAATCTGTAAAAATCAGACGCATTTTTGTCGCAATGCACGGCGGGGATGAAACTAGTCTAGTCTATTATCAAATCGTATGGTGGTGATAGCGCGTAATTCATAATTACTCATTTTATGTTGCCTCAATATTACTTTATTGTAATAATGTAATATTTCTTACTTGATTCTCACAGATTGTTACAAGATTGTTTTCAACGATAACATCCTATTAAAGGTGTCCAAAGCCATTCAACTTCTTCTATTTAGATTACATTGAAAATATATACAGTAACTAGTGTTTTGCCTGCTTGTTGCATCAGTTCGAATAAAAATTTATATCAAAAGATAAGTGGAATAAACAAATCTAACTATATATTTGCAATATTGAAAACAATTATGATGTTTTGAAAAGCACTAAAAGTATATTATACTTAGACCGCAGGTTTCGGCCGCACGTCAAGGGGCGTGAGTTTAAATAAAATTTATATTGAAACATACATAGAGATAATCACGTCAAAACCATACATTTAAAAATTGCAAAACCATTACGTTGTTGTGAATAATAATATATTATATTTGATTCATATTAGTTTTGAATAAAATTCATGCTTGAACTTAGAAAAAAATGTACACTGAACATTGTGTATGAAGTTGATGCTGGACCTGAGGTCTACAATTAGATCTCATACATTGTGCACGAATCTGACCCAGTCACCTAGGATATGCCACAAGAGTCCCGTCAATCTCAATGATTGACCCTGTATGTATTCTTTGGGTTATTTAAACCGCACACATTTGAGCTAACGACAACATGGTCGTGCACCTCCTTTATATTTGCTTGCAAGCCATTCTTTCTTTCATTACGTTTCACTTTTCATCTTTGTTATATTTCACTTCGTTACATTATACTTTACTTTCATTCATACATTCGTCATATTACGTAAAGTCATAACATAATACTTAACTTATATTATATATGCGTTTTGAAAACCAATTAAAGATAACATATCATACACATATGTATATCATACATTCATCATATCATCATGCATATTCTATCCATAGATCATCACATATTCATGCTTAAGATAGGCCAAAACAGCCCATAGGTAAAACAAGGGTCAAACCCTAAAATTGTGGTTTTCCCAAAAAATCAGAAAATTTTGTAAGTGTTTGGGCGCATGGGTACTAGTTGGGCGCATGAGGACTGTTTGGGTGTTTCTCCATTATGCAGGCGCATGAGCCTTACTTAGGTGCTTCAACACTTATGCGCATGAGCCTCTTGGGCGCATGGGCACTATTTAGGTGATTTCATCACATACTTAGACATTCTAAGTCAAATTTTCAGGCGCATGAGCCCTACTTGGGCGCATGACCATACTTGAAATATTCTAAGGCAAAAGTATCAGGCGTATGGACCCTGTTTGGGCGCATAACCTCCTACTTATATGTTTCTATCATACTTTTAAGTCCCAAATCTCATCTTAACATGTTCTAGGCATCTTACTACCATTCTAAGCCTTAACACAACATGCACAACCATAAAATACAAACATACAAGCATATATACATACATACGGTCATACATACAAGAGTTTTAAAAATGTATTACATGCATTTTCAGCCCCAAAATTTTTAAAAACAAGTAAAATACGGGGTCTAGAAACTCACCTTAGCTGCTTTCGAATCTCAAACTCTCCAACTTGAACTTTTCAAAAGCTTCTAACACCTATACATGTCCAAAGACACCTAACCGAATGCATATAAACAAATAAGAACATGTATAACTCGGTTACATGGTCGAAACTCATCAAAACCAACCCCAATTATGCTAAAAATTACTTACCTTGACTGAGTTTAGTTGTTTCCTCTCTTTAAACCGAAGAACTTTCTGCTTTCTCTTTTTAAAATGTCGAGCAGTTGAAAAATGCAGAAGATGTGGGCTGCCATGCCTACTTTAAACAAAATAATAATATTATTTTATCCTATTTACACTTTACACCCCTCCTCTTATACTTCTTTTCTTTTTCTCATAAAATATCTTTCCTTTCTCTTTTTCTCATTTCTTTTCTTTCTTTTAAATGACAAAATTTCCGGGTGTTACACTCCAACACGCTAACCCTCTTCTCTAATGTAACCCATGTGGATAAAAATGAAGAAGACGCTGGTTGCGGTAAAGGCTCTGGTGTAGTAAAATCAGAATCATCAAACATATCATCGTGAGTTTGCTCTCTCGGTGGTGTCCACAATATGTCATCAGTAGTGGGCATAGAACATGATTTATAGTTGTTGATTATGTAACTATCATAGGTGTAGTGGCCTTACTAACTGTGACTGGAATGTACAGGAACATCCTCTATTGTCATAATGGTCATCGGGGTCCATCGTTTCCTCAACACACCACGTCCTCTACCCCTCCCACATGGACTTTCACCAACCCTCCTTCCCATTCTGTTTCTCCTTCCTCGAGTAATAGGTGTCTCATCGGGAACAAAATCAGAATCATGTTTATCAGCTATGCATTTAGCATGTGTTTCTCACACTATGGGATGTTCTTGTAATACATAGGCAAGTTCCCTATTTGACCACTCTTTGTTTTAGTTCCACTCTCAGTGAACTAGGTGTTTACCTCATCCATATCCGATTGTTCAGCACCTTGAGAACTCTCAGGTGCTTCTTATGTAGTACTTGTGGATGGACGAGTAGTATCATCTCTATGAATATAAGGAGACTCTGTATCTTGTGGACGTGCCTCAGCATGGAAACCATTTACAAACCTTCCAAGTTTGGAAAAATGTGAACCTTCCTGTGCATTCCCTCGTGTACCCATGAAATAAGTGAAGATGCCTTTATTCATCACCATGACAACATAGGTGGATGAATCAGACACTGCTAGCTCGGGATGAGTAGCATCCACTATCATGTGAAAAAATCAAGGAGACGTGATAAACTTCTTCCCCACTATGACAATAAAATTCTTCTACATCTCAGAGACGACCGCCTTGGATATGCAGTATGGAAGATCATCAACTAGTGATACCAGTAGGGATTTGATAACTGCACTGAGACTATCCGTGCAAGACTTCAGATTGATAAGCCAATGGATAACTACATCGAATAAGTACTTCCAGAAGGTAGGTAAGTACATTTGTATGGAAGATCATAATCCTTAACGTATATTATATTGCATTATATATATACGTTTTGAAAACCAATTAAAGATAACATATCATACACAAATGTATATTATAGATTCATGATATCATCATGCATATTCTATCCATAGACCATCATATATTCACGCTTAAGATAGGCCAAAACAGTCCATAGGTCAAACTAGGGTCAAACCCTAAAATTGTGGTTTTCCCAAAAAATCATAAAATTTTGTAAGTGTTTGGGCGCATGGGCACTATTTGGGCGCATGAGGACTGTTTGGGCGTCTCTCCACTATGCAGGCGCATGAGCCTCACTTAGGCGCTTTAACACTCAGGCGTATGAGCCTCTTGGGCGCATAGACACTATTTGGGTTAGACATTCTAAATCAAATTTTCAGGCGCATGAGCCCTACTTGGGCGCATGACCATACTTGAAATATTCTAAGGAAAAAATATCAGGCGCATGGGCCCTGTTTGGGCGCATAACCTTCTACTTATATGTTTCTAACATACTTTTGAGTCCCAAATCTCATCTTAACATGTTCTAGGCTTCTTACTACCATTCTAAGCCTTAACCCAGCATGCATAACCATAAAATACCAACATACAAGCATATATACATACGGTCATACATACAAAAGTTTTAAAATGTTTTATATGCATTTTCAGCCCTAAATGTTAGGACTGATTTCGTACGGAATACTAACGGATTCTGCGTGATACCGAATCAAATAGTACGGAATCCTATTTGATTGGCGATCCAATCCGTGAGAACAAATATCCTGATCAATCTAACGATGAAACAAACGTTAAGAACGAATGAGAGTTGATCAGAAACAAACTATGAACTTGGATTGACGACTTGGTACGCTCTGGACGGCTAGGGTACGTAGGTATTCGAAGTGTTGTGTTTTTCCACGAATTACTTGGTATTTATAGGTTTTCGTCTTTATTCGTACGACTGAACCATTAGCATGGTTTAGTCGTGCGACTGAATCATTCGATTGACTCATACGCACGACTGAAGGTTCAGTCGTGCGACTGACTCAATCTTATGTCTCAGTCGTGCGACTGATCCAGTCTTCTGGTTCAGTCATGCGACTGGTCCATAAGCATGATACATTCATGCGTATGGTCCATTAGCATGGTCCATTAGCATGAACTATCACATGGATAAGTTAAACATACTTCTAAGTTGTTATTGACTTAGAACCATGTAGAACAACATCAAACCTATATAGTTAGTTCATACACATGCAACACATTCAATATAATGATAT
>BJCO01468581.1:0-11666 GCA_018326465.1 Flaveria floridana | reverse complement strand
TATAGCGGTTCGAGGATCTATACGCCGCGTATGGGCCCATACGCGGCGTATACCTTATATTCTTTTTTAAATCGACACCGACCTATACGTGGCGTATGGACCTATACGCCCCGTATAGGTAAACTGATGTGACGTCGAGTGTCAGTCATTAATGTCGCATTAATGGTCGATACCTATACGCCGGGCATGGGCCGCGTATGGACCCATACGCGGCGTATAGGGTGTCGATTTATAAAACTGGGTGTCTATTTATTAGGACCCTTATTCACATTTAATGGTTCAATTACATTCCGCCCATCATTACTTCATACCAAACACTACCCTAGTGATATGCTCTTCAATAGCTTATCTCCAGAGTTCTAGGGTTTAGTTCTAGATTTAGGCTTGTACTTTAGTGTTTTATATTTTTCTAACAATTTTAATTTCATGATTTATCTAAATTTCCTTTAACGTATAATGACTTACCTTATATATCTGAATAATTTTTCCACGAACTATATACTTAAGAGTATAAACTCGATGTTGTTTTGTATACTCTAAAATAATCCTGATTATTCATGAAAATTAAATGGATTAGTATATCTACATACTTTGATGAAATAGTAACTACGGAGGATACGTGACAGCATTATATTTTCCTTACCAAAATAAAAATATATGAATTCATTAAGTGATCGCTATATCACAAATTACGAGTACACCTCTCTTTAGAAACTACTTTTCTTTTTTAACGGCTAACAAATACTTTAACCCCAGTCATCCGTTTAAATCCATTTTAAAATGCCACCCACGCTCGCTAACACATATAACGTTGATGACTCAGCTCGCTCGTCATTTCAGGAGAAACTTACCACACAAAGGCTTGCTATGATAAAATCACTGCATATTGAATCAAGTAAGACTTGAACACTTGATTTCACTTTAGAAAGCAATTGGATACGTCCTCTCAAACCAATTGATTTGTGACTCATTGGCTTAAAAACTATTTGATATTTATTTTTATTGTTTGATTTTGGTCATTAGTTCAAGTAAAATGACAAGAAAAGTCCATTCATCTTCTTCACATTGTAATTTCTTATGGGATTATGATTTGTTTCTAAAATCATTCAAAAAAACTCAATAGCTTGAAAAGAAATTCAAGGATCACAAGTTTGAAATTTAAAGATTTTATATCAAAATGGTAAATGTAGTTGAAATAAACACCAAACATTAAAACAAGCGGTAACCCTATTATCAAGTATGAAGTCACCATACGCACTTTCTTTTACATTTGTGTCAGATTATATCTTTTTCTTATAAAATTTGTTTAAATTGTTATAGTAAGTTATCTAAATAGTAATAACTTCTTCTAGTTTCAATCCACCCCCTCTTCCCCTTAAACCCTTTAACCACCGGTCTTGATTCACACACACTTGGATACCACCAAATCCAATAAACCATCACTCGCAACAACCATCATAAAGTCGCGCAAAATACCATACCTTAACAAACATGTCAAACCACATACATAAACACAAGTCTCGTGCGCAGACCCAAACACCAATTATAAGCACACCTAAACCACACAAACATCATACATGAATATTTCCCAATTTAAACACTAACCTTGTAAACAAATTATTTCCAAAATTCATTAAAACCATATTAAAAGAAACTTAAATCCGCTTTAGAAGACTTTTAATTCGTTAAAAAGAGAATTTGAAAATTCACTTTGAATTTTAAAAGAAGTTTTTGTAATAGTTTTATTATGGTTAGGACTTATTGTATAATGATGTAAAGTTGTATAGATAGAGTGATGATCCCTAGTTTGTCATGGTTTTCCCTAGATATGATCAAATTTCATGTCTCATTGACCTTAAACACTCCCTCCTAAAACACACACATGCATGTGTGTATGTGTATTATGATTAAAAGATTTTAATTATAAGTGGACAATAATAAATTCTGATAATGCATGTGTAGGGGGTAGAATGGACCATGGATTGCATATTAAGGGGTATGTGTCTCCTTGTTGATCTTTACACTTTCCCATCTAAATACTTTTAACTTAACAAATATAACAGATCTTCGCATCGGTTTTAGGTTATAATCAATATATCACATTTTAGTAGGAATATTTTTCATATATTAAAATAGTTAAACATGACTCTACAACTACAATTAGGTCACAAACCCCTCTTCTTATTTTATTAATATGTTGATAGTAACAAAACTTGTAACATTTTACAAGCAAAAGTCCTAGGTCTATAGTATGTTATTTCCAAACTAGTGAAAGACTGAAAGTTATCCACATTTAAAGCTGATGCAACAATAAATAAATAAATAAATAAATAAATAAATAAATAAATAAATAAATAAATAAATAAATAGTGACTATTACCCTTTTGTGACTTCTTGAAAAAATTGTTGTTAACTAATTATCTTAAGAAAGATTTTACCCGGCACAAATTAACTCACATTGAACTTATTCTAGCGATGTTAGAATCGAATCATTCAATAGGTGAATCTTGATAGACACTACAATTTTATAAAAGACAATACAATTTATAACCAGAAAACATAAATCTTTAAACATACGATAAAATTTCATAAAAAGACGATATGTTTTAGCCTTATTAGACAAAAATTAACCTCCTTATATATGGGCGTCTATGCAACGTTTTTTTAACAAGAAGAAATAGTACTATGTGTTCATGTGAAAAGAGTATAAATCCTATAAATAGACCAACAATGGATTAGAGGTAGAACATATAAGGTTGGAACTATAACATGAGAATGAGGTGGCATGTTATAAGTGAGGGGCCATGTTTGACTGCATCAGCTTGTACTGTGTGCATCAGTACTTGTACGTTGGAATAGAAGGTATGAGACATAAACAAATGTAAGAGTGGCCCAGTTCACATAACCCATAAAAGTCCAAGCCCATGGCCCATTACACGTGTGGCTCTTGGCCCACATTTCACCTTCAGCATTTAAGCCTTCGCACGTGTGTACGGGGTCTACCTTTAAAAAAATTATATAAAATTAAAATACACCTTATCTTTATTTTTTAATATTTTTTCATCCTTGTGGATCTCAAACTATTAATGATAAACTTATAATATAGCTACCCGACTTGTAATATTTTTAATGGAATTCATCTTTTATATTTTATAAACTTTAGAGGATAAAATAATAACATAAGTTGAAGAATAACAATTCAATAGATGATAGCATTATAACTCTCACTTTGTAGTACACTTTGCATAATATTACTTTGTATCATTGAAATTAAGATATTAACTTGTTAGCTTTTAAGTGTGTACGCAAATAAGAGTTATGACTTATGCATGAAGCAATTGTATATGTACCTTTTACAACATAACTTAAGTCCTAAAAAGTTTGGTATATGTTAACATTACGTATAATTCTTGACAAACATTAGGTCTAATACATTGTTATTTGATCCCAATATTGATCTCGAGGCTCTATCAGGTCTTTTCACTTAACTGAGACGATTTATCGAAATAATGTTTCGTTTGAAATCACTGCTTAGTGAGAGAACATGTATTAAAACAAAACACCATTTGAACACACTTAAGAAACTTCGTTCAGTCAATCACCAATTCTAAAATTTTGCTCCGCGTACACGTATGTCAGCTACAAAGACATTCTTTGATGTGTTTTTAAACGTGTCATTTTTCCCATTATCATCCCATACTCAAGTTATACTTCCCAAATACTCATCATAATCAACCTAGGTGATATTTATGCATATAGGTGTAAACTAACTTGAACACTTGCATTACAATCGTACACAATGCTCCAAATCATCACTATAATTATCATTCATACTCATGTGTAATAATTCACCTTCCGATTTGTCAAGATTATTATTCACCAAACATTCCATGTGAGATTGATTGATCTCATGTTTTTTTAGTAAAGCTTGTTAACACGATGAGAGGTTATCGACCTCAATTTGGAACAAGTCAAGCTTTCAATCAATTTTGAGAACATTCGTGCCTTTAATGAGTTGTGAAACTTTAATAGTGAAGGTCCTAAACTCTCACACCACGTACACTGTATATTGATTTATGCCTTCAATTAGTTGTGAAGTTCACCTACTCAAATAGTAAATGTCTCAACTCACATACCTCATATACACCATGTTGATTCATCATGCATCTTGTCAATTTGGAAATTTGATATGCGTCTCAAATCAATTAGTGTGCATAATTCACATTTGAGTCGATCTAACAAAAAAATTCTTAATATTTATCATTAGATGGATGTTCATGATGTTTATGTGTGTGCCCGTGCATTTTCTGTTTGGGAAGTAGTAAGTTAGTTCTTTGCATTTCGATATCTTTGATTGTAAATTTTTATTCAAAGTTACGTGGACTTCCTAGAAGTAAACCAATTTCTCATTATTGTGCTTATTTGAGTACAAAACTCAGTTAGTTCACATAATAGGCATCAGTTTGATCATTTCATTGATAATGCTACTCTAATTAAACTTTTCAACTATAGGCATTTTTTAACACATCCCCTCGTCAAATAAATGATCATACTATCCTTAGTCACTCTACTTATTAAACTTTTACTTAACTTGATTTCACGATTATTAATTGTGATTTAAATAAATTAAAACACCATCACACGCACCTTCACATTTATGGACTCTCTCTCCTCTGGCACGCAACGTTTGCAACCGCCCATCTGTTATTAACATAGCTATTTCATCGCCATTACTGTCATGTCTCTCTATCATTCTCCACGTATCTTTCTTTGCCTTCAACACTATAACCCCCAATGCTTTATGTTGTCTTCTAACATTCAACGCCCCTTGTAGCAACAACAATCATCGGTGTCCCGTCTACCACCACCAATGAGTTTGTGTAAGCGAGTTCAAGTATTGTTATTTTTATTTTTACTTTGGGGGAGAAGGGGGAGGGATTAGATTTTAAATCTCAATAACGTATAATATTGTTAATATGGATCATATTACTAGTATGGTTCTTATAATAAAATCATTCAAATAGTTAGACAACTTTTTGTTGATTTAATATTGAAAAGTTGGTTGGGACCAATTCGTACAACTAGTTGTCCACAAAGTACAACAATATTATTGGACTTGGATCGTCCCTATAGACAGTTTAGTCCTCAACGTTCCCTAACTTACGTAGTGTGTCGTGTTCTCTTGTGGTCCAAACACTAATTTGACATGGGCTTTAAAGTTTGGAGGCCCATGGACTATTATCATTTAGAACGATGGGCCCATAATGGCCCGCACTTGTTTGACGCTTTGACCAGTCAACTTAAAGGTAGAGGTGTGAATGAGTCCGTTTGAGTTGGTTTTATGCTTAAACCGAATCGAAAATCGAAATTTTCTTATTTATAAAATACATGTTGCACGTTGTGTTGTGCGGAAGAAAATGCGTAGTTTTTCTTTTTAACATCTATAACTAGTCTACTCTTTCCTACATATTTCTAACTAGAAATTGTGACCCGCACGTTGCCGCGGGTCTCTTTCGGGTTTTTTTATGAAATGGTGATTCACACATTGCTACGATGTTAAATAACGAAAAAGTAAAGGTCTTAGATGAAATCCTTCAAGAAAAACAACAGATAAAAATAACAGTTTAATGCTTTTTTAGGATTACTAAGAAATTACGTTATATATTTTGTACTCTTATATTTTTATAAACATTTCTTAAATATTTGTTGTTAGTTGATAATGATAATAAAAGCATCCAATGTAAATTTTATATCATCTATTTTTTTAACAAATAAGGATAATTTGTAGTTTATTTATTTTACTAAGTGCGTTGATAGAAATATATATTTAATGCATGGAGAGTTTTTCTTGTGTGAAATTGGAAGTGGAAATGTGAATGCTTTTATTATCATTTTGGGAAGATGAGTTGTTAATATTCCTAAATAAACATCCCTAAAACTTTTGTGGTTAATATCAAAAGCAATAATTCTTTACTGCATATACCGACCAAACTTTTTAATAAGCATTATAATTACATCATTACATAAGATTGAACTTAAAACTCTACTCTATAAGCCATCTTCTTCTGCTATGTGAAGTAGCTGAACGAGAATGTTTGTTGTTTTTTTAACTATAAATCTATTTTACTTTTGTTTTTAGATTACTCCAAATAACATCATGTTTAAATTTAAACTCAGGATCTTCTTTCTAATAACAAAGTCTTTTTCAAATATGCCAACCCACACTGATGAAAAAAATTGTTGTTAATAAAGTGTTATTGGTTGAAATAAAATTAGGGTCCTAATATAGAGACACCCACCCAAATAAATCGACACCCTCCTATACGTCGCGTATGGGTCCATACACGACGTATAGGGTCGAATACACTAAAAACGAGGAAAATTCAGGGGGACTGTTAGAGAGCTATACACCCCATATAGCATTATACGACCCACATATACGACACATGTAAGGCTATACGACGCGTATAACAAATTTTGACACTGATCACGAGAAAAAAATCAGTGTCTGTCAGAGGGATTATACGTCCCGCATAGTACTATACGACCCGTTATACGACATATATGGGGCTATACGACCATGTAGAAATTTTAAAATGTTAGATTTAAAATAGTATGGTGTCTAAATAATCAAGCTTTAAATTATTTTTTACGCGGGTTCCCATCAATCAGAGTCCACACATGGCCATTGTCCCCATCTTCCTAGACATAATCACATGCTATCATCCCCACTCAATGGTCCGTGATCCAACGTCCAGAAATAGTCGCACGGAAAGCAAAATGATCTGGCGAATCACAGCCGTTGGTAGGGAGACCACAGGTTTAACACACTGTATGTTCCCTTTTTAATTCACACCTGACCCGGTCCTGCCGGAGATTGACCAACATCTTTCACTGTATTAATCAACCGCTTGTCTCCTTCGTTGTCAACACACCACCGACGCTCTTTACGCGCGTGACTTTCAAACTTTTATTATTATTATTTTTAATCTTTTTTCAGAAACATTTATATCAGTTTTTAAATTTTTATCCAATTAATTATATTAAAATTTATTATTTTTCTTTTTTCTTTTTAATTAAATAATACTTTTTACACTATTCATTACCTTTTCACTCTTCTGCAATCATAATTACTTTCAAAATCATTAAAGTAATTAAACAGTAATTACTCAAATATACAGATTAACAGTAATATTTTATCTTTTCTCTACTCACAACACTTACAATCATTCTTAAAAATATAGAAAAAACACTCATATAAATATAAAAAACCAACTTTGAATGCTTTAACATTTCATGATAAGATTGTAAATGGTCCGAGACGAGATGAGCTAGTGTAGGCTCAAGCTCTGCTCGTTTAAAAATTTAGTCATTCTGAACTGGTTTGTTTACCTTGACGAGCTCAAAATCTGGACTCATGCTCGGGTTCAACTCCTTTATATACGAGGTAAGTCGAGCCAACTTATTTTTTTTAATATTTTTTATTTATACATATATTCATGTATATAAAAAGTTTTATATATTTTTTGTTAAAACAACGATAAGAAATTGATATGTTATGAATTATAATTATTCTTTATATTATACTTGGGGTTTTTTATTGAAAAATGTTAAAATAACCATATGTACATGATGTATTTAGTTTATAGTTTATAAAAACTATAATTTTGGCATTAATTTGAACAAGCCAATGAGTGAGCTTACGAGTAAGTCAACAGACAAGTCTACAAGCAAGCCACGAGCCAACTAAAAAGTGAGCCACGAGTCAAGTTGATCTAGGCTCGGACTTGACTAGTTTACAAAAAAGCCGAGCCGATTTCAAGGGAGCTATAAACGGCAAAGATTTTTAAACAACCATAGTCCATGTAGAAATTTTATTAAGACAAGAAGTCAAGAGCCTAGAAAGTCATTGAAAATACAAAACACATGACAAAATAAACATTAGAAAGCAAAATTACACTATGAATTTCAATAGATGGTTTCGTGTTTCCCCCTATTCCTTATTCACAAATAGGGCGGGGATTTAATTTCTTCTAACATGTCAGTATGTTCTACACTTTTTTTTTGTTGAATAACAAGTTGTTTCTCGTCTTCCATAGACGTCATATTGACGATAATATGATCATGTAGATTAGAAAAAAAATTCTCTAACTTGCGATCAAAGGCCAAGCATCATGGAATACCAAAAGATCTGAAAATGACAACCAAACTTACCCTAGACAAATTGCACTACTGAACACCATATCGCATTGTTGACTTACAAAGCAACAAATAAGAAACAATCAATTCGTCGTCACAACTACAGAGAGGGCACCTCGAGCTAACAGGACTCTGCTTCTAATCAAAGCATCCTTTGTTGGAACATCTTTAACACTACCAAGTATTTATGTAGAAAATAGAATTTGTAAATATTGTTAAATTATTTAATGTTGTGATGCTTGTTTGTTAAGTTGGACATGATCTAGCTTTCTCAGGCTTAGATTGTAGTTATAATATGCAATGAAATTTGTTAAGACGTTTCATGAAACAGTAGATCTATTGAGCACATGTTTGGTTAGGTTAGGTTATAACTATAGTATAGTGAAAAGTCTATATTTTATTTAAGCATTCTAAGAATATTCTTTTTCACCTCAAAACGGACGCAAATGAACACCGATTGAACTCATTCCGGCAGGTTAGAATCGACTCATCCTATGGTTGTTTCTATTATCAAACTATATAAGTCGAATTTTGAAAGCACAAGACATATAATACAAGTTCAAAAGGACAGTACAAAATTTAATCAGATAACATATAATTTAATCAGATAACACATAATTTAATCAAACAACATATAATTTAATCAGATAACATATAATTTAATCAAACAACACAAATTTTAAGACAGGTGGTATAAAATCTATTCAGATGGCACAATTTATTAAACAGACAATAGAAAATTCATTTAGACAACACAAATTTTAATACATACGGTATAAAATTCAATCCGACAGCCAAACACTATATATTTTACATTTAGTAGTACAATTTAAATTAACCAAAGAATACTTCAGTTATTTTAATATATATATATATATATATATATATATATAATTAGCTTAAAACATATAATAATTCATGGTTGTCTCACGAGGAGTGTGCGAGTGGGCATCAAGATTCTCATGCCGTTAAATGCGTTCACAAAGAGAATAAGTCACCTAAATGATGTCTCAACCCTAATCTTATAAAACTCATATTCTTCCATCAAACCAACCCACAAACCAACTTCTACTCTAAACAAACTCGCCGGAAAATCAAGAAACTCGCCGGAAAATCAAGAAACTCGCCGGAAAATCAAGAAACTCGCCGGAGATCAACCAATTCCGGTAAAAATATTAATCGAGACCCTTCTTTTGCATGCAATCTTCATTTGAATCAACAAAACACATGGATCTAATTAACTTTGAAGCAACCGAGCTAAGATTAGGGTTGCCCGGATCAACCGATGAGCAACCGGAGACAAAGTCAACAACTTCTGTTGGAAACACCAACAAAAGAAGTTCATCGGAGATGGATTCATCCGTCTCCGATGAAAATGATTCATCAGGATCTCCCCCACCCACCAAGTAAGTTTCAAAACCCATGCAAAATCTAATCAAATCACATCATTAAAACCATACACATACACCACTACAAAACCATATAAGGGTCAAGAGGGTACGCTGACTCGTTGTCATCAAACCTTTTAGGTTTTATATGAGTTTTATGTGAATACTGCGTATACTTATGTGAATACTGCGTATACTTATGTGAATTATTGAATGTTTTTCAGGGCACAAGTTGTGGGATGGCCACCGGTGAGATCTTACCGGAGAAACATAATTCAAGGGAAGAAAATTGATCAATCGGATTCGGGTTCGGGGATATATGTGAAAGTAAGCATGGATGGAGCTCCATACTTGAGGAAGGTTGACCTAAAGGTGTACACAGGCTATGAAGAACTCATGAAGGGTTTGCAAGAGATGTTTAAGTGCATTATAGGGTTGTACTCTGAGATGGAAGGGTACAAGTCTGAATATGCACCAACTTATGAAGATAAAGATGGAGATTGGATGCTTGTTGGAGATGTACCATGGGATATGTTCCTTACTTCTTGCAGAAGACTTAGAATCATGAAGAGTTGTGATGTTATTGAGAGTTGAGTGTTTTTTACTTTAATTTTAATTAGAGGGTTTTATTTTTTTATTTTTAAGAAATAAAACCATAAAAAGAAAATAAATAAATATATATGTACATAGATCATATATGTATTTTTTTCATATTTCTTTGAAGGTGATTTTGATAATATACATATTTGAAGTTTTTTGGAATTTGAAAAACCCATCTGAGTTAAGTGTACATACAGTATCGTATATTCGTATTATCTTTAGTTGTAGAATGAGAAACGAAAGTTTATTTAATTATTTGTTAAATAAAATTATTTTAGAATTAGAGGGTTCTTTTGCAATTGGGATGTTATTATGTTAATAGTGAGGATGAGTAATTCGTTTATAATTTTCATTTGTGGTTGTTTGTTTATTGATTATTTTCATATTTTATTCCTTTTTGTTAGTTTATTTGATTATATATTGAAGGGTGTTGCATACATTTTGATTTTAAAAGTGATGAAGATGTGTGTTTAATCAAGAATGTGACTATGTGAAATCTTGGATTAACTATTCGTGCTAATGATTGATAGCATAGTAGAAATTTCTATATTATACAAAAACCATCATTAGCATCGCTATAGTACTGAAAAGGAGTTAATCCATGTAATCAACATCCGATGTGAAAATTAATATGTATTCAAGAACAGATTAGTACTTTGAGTAAAAATTGGATGAATGTTCTAACCCTTAATTTTCCCAAGGAGAGCCGAGTATCTGTACTAACACCGGCTCATAGCATGCCTTCCAAATGTGCGAAGTAGCCGTCGGCACGCGGAGAATAATTGCACCCCATGTCGTCCGCGAAGTCTAGTTGGTCACATATTTAGATCTAGACAAAGTTTTTCGGTTCGGGTATGAGTCATTTCTAGGATCGATCATGTCCCTTGAATATGTACTGAATCATATATTAATAATTTCATTATGTTTACAATCTAAATATATGTATGTGCATATGCACATGTGGTTTTCATATATGGTGTCGCTCTACAAAAGATTCCATGTTTAAGTTTTGTCGTGAACAAATGATGTAGTTGGTTTAGGAGTAGAAAAAAATAGAATAATGTTTAACAAATGCCAAGCATAAAATATGTAGAAAGTCAAACTTTGATCGCTTAATTGACAAGCTGGAATTCTTATATTTGGGTTATTGGCAGTGTTGTTGTGACCGGATCGGACCGGCCGGTCCGACCGGTTCGACCGCGAATCGGGGGCTGGTCCGGTCCGGTCAGGGGTGATTCGTTTTTGTGCGATTGAACCGGCCGGTCCAAACCGAACCGGCGGTTGGACCGGCGAACCGACCCGGTTCCGACCGGTTTTCTGATTTTTTTTTTTGCTTTTAGTGGGTAAAAACGGGATATTAAACCATAAATTAGTACGTAGGATATACAAATATAGTTAAGTTTTATATATAACTATAAAATATATGTATAAATCATATATAAATTACTTATATTTAATTACATATATAAATATAATTAA